>BGPT01001587.1:0-17885 GCA_003297045.1 Symbiodinium sp. clade C Y103
TCTCAACTTCCAAAAGTGGTCCGAGAATGACAGTTTTTAACACTTTTTACTTCCAAATGTGCTTCGCGCCACAACGGCGTGCAATTTTTCATCTCTCATTTGCCGAGATGTCCCCGCACCCGCCGCTTTAGCGACCCTACTGTTCGACCCTCCGGAGCCACAAAACATTGCAAAAACACAGTGTTTCGCGACATCCCTACCTTTTTGCGCACCTGCATCTCTTCTCTTCTGACTTTCTTCATCTTCTGACTTTCTTCATGACTGTGCTTTTCCATCTGTCCATATTGTCGGAAGGTTTAGCTTCTAAACTTCCTTCGACAATGCGATTAGCAACCACAGATTCCTAAACACACTCTAACCGCGCCCGCAAGAAGAACCGCACACTGTCAGACCGCAAGGAGGAACCAACCACACGTCAAAACGATCGCACCCGCAACCGCCGCGCACACGAAGTACTTTTCATCGCCGCCGGAAGCCACTTTACCCGAAAAAAAACAATGTTTCCTGCCCCGGCATCCTCCCAGAAACATGTCCCATGATGTTCCATGCGACATGCGCGTAGCCACTACAATGCGATTAGCAACCAGAGATTCCATAACACACTCTAACTGCGCGCGCACGAATCAACCCACAGCACCTTGAAGCCACAGTTACAGTAAGGGAACAATCACACGTCAAAACGATCGCACCCGCAACCCCCGCGCACCCGAGGTAGCCTTCATCGCCGCCGGAAGCCACTTTACCCGAAAAAACACAATGTTTCGTGCCCCGGCATCCTCCCAGAAACATGTCCCATNGAAGCCACTTTACCCGAAAAAACACAATGTTTCGTGCCCCGGCATCCTCCCAGAAACATGTCCCATGATGTCCCATGCAACATGCATGCAGCCACTACACCACTACTCTAGGTCATCGCTACTCTAGGTCATCACTACTCTAGGTCACCACTACTCTAAGTCTTCACTACTCTAGGTCACCACTACTCTAGGTCATCACTACTCTATGTCACCACTACTCTAGGTCACCACTACTCTAGGTCATCACTACTCTAGGTCATCACTACTCTAGGTCACCACTGCTCTAAGTCTTCACTACTCTAGGTCATCACTACTCTACGTCACCACTTCTCTAGGTCACCACTTCTCTAGGCCACCACTACTCTAGGTCACCACTACTCTAGGTCATCACTACTCCAGGTCATCACTACTCTAGGTCACCACTTCTCTAGGTCATCACTACTCTAGGCCATCACTTCTCTAGGTCACCACTACTCTAGGTCATCACTACTCTAGGTCATCACTACTCTAGGTCACCACTACTCTAGGTCATCGCTACTCTAGGTCATCACTACTCTAGGTCACCACTACTCTAGGTCATCGCTACTCTAGGTCATCACTACTCTAGGTCATCACTTCTCTAGGTCATCACTACTCTAGGTCGCCACTACTCTAGGTCATCGCTACTCTAGGTCATCACTACTCTAGGTCATCACTTCTCTAGGTCATCACTACTCTAAGTCATCACTACTCTAGGTCATCACGACTCTAGGTCAACACTACTCTAAGTCATCACTACTCTAGGTCATCACTACTCTAAGTCATCACTCCTCTAGGTCACCACTACTCTAGGTCATCACTACTCTAGGTCATCACTCCTCTAGGTCACCACGACTCTAGGTCATCACTACTCTAGGTCAACACTACTCNCTCTAGGTCACCACTACTCTAGGTCATCACTACTCTAGGTCATCACTCCTCTAGGTCACCACGACTCTAGGTCATCACTACTCTAGGTCAACACTACTCGAAGTCATCACTACTCTAGGTCATCACGACTCTAAGTCATCACTCCTCTAGGTCACCACTACTCTAGGTCATCACTACTCTAAGTCATCAGTACTCTAAGTCATCACTCCTCTAGGTCATCACTCCTCTAGGTCATCACTCCTCTAGGTCATCACTACTCTAAGTCATCAGTACTCTAAGTCATCACTCCTCTAGGTCATCACTCCTCTAGGTCATCACTCCTCTAGGTCATCACTACTCTAGGTCTTCACTCCTCTAGGTCACCACTACTCTAGGTCATCACGACTCTAAGTCATCACTCCTCTAGGTCACCACTACTCTAAGTCATCACTACTCTAAGTCGTCACTCTCTGAAGTCCCGCAATTCTATTTGTCCGTAACTCGGAAGATTGCTTCCCAACTTCCTTTGAATATACACATACATAATTATATATATACACACATACGCAGTATGCATATTATTTACATGACTTGATATTACATTATGTTATTTGTGTCTAAAAATAGGCTACAGAGTATGTATGTGTCAACAGCAAGGAAAATGAAGACCCACTGGTCTAAACCTGGATGTGACAGGGAATTCAGGCCGTCCCACTAGGGGCGGTGCTGCTGTCGTAAAGCACCAGTTTGGCAACCAAGCCTGTATAGTCTGTATATTCCATGAGAGGAATGATGTAGTCAGGTCAGGTCCAGAGTTCAATCAGCTTCAAGCAACGTCTGACAAGCTGCGCTTCTACAAATATCTTTGTCTTAAGCCTTGTTCAGACTGCACAAAGTAGTTCAACTCAAAGGAGATGTAGGAACTGCTTTGCAACTCTTCAGTTTCGGTCCTGTCTTCTGCCGATGAAGCTCCCAGTCCTCTTCCTTGTACCAACACAGGTTCAGTCCCGGGCCAAGTCTTTCGAAACATACGGTGAAATATATGAAACAATCATATAAAGCTTTGGAATCCATGGATTTTTGTTCGTCATTTCAACATATTTGTCAGAAAGTTTGAATTATCTGGCTGTGCCTGCAAACGCAAGACGACCAAGGATGTGTCACGGCAAACATTTTTGGAATGGACTTTTTGGCAGTCGGCTGGTGGCCTCTGCATCAGAGCCAGATGTCTCCTTTCCGCAACATCTTGAGCACTGGTCTCCTGAAAACAAAAAGGAGAAAGCAGGGCAAAAAGCAAAAGTTCATAAAAGTTCCACGGGTTTCTTTGTCAATTTGGAGCTGGATTTGGCAGTCAGCCTGGATTTGATCCTCGAGTGGATTTTCGCTTGGCCTCATTCCAAGAAGCCAAAGACGCAATGCACAACGAATTCAGACAATTCAGACAATTCAGACAATTCGCTTGCACAACAATGGTTCCCTCCTCCGCATTATCCTCAGGACACTTCAGCATTCGCTGAGGCAGGAGCGGCACCGTGCGCAGTAAGCCACCTCAGGTACCCGACAGTTGTTGAAAGACCTCCTTTAGACCGGGCTCAATGATGCAATATGGTGCAATCATGAATGTTGTCTATCAAGTTTCTTGACCCCTTTTTGTGGCAAAGCCACAGAAGATCCAGAGAAAAACTGAAGAGCAAATGCTGCAGAAAGCTGTTGTCATCTCTTGCCAGGAACAGAACTCTTGCCAGAAATTCATACAGCTCTAAGACTTTGGCCAGCCGTCAAACGTATCCTGCGTACCCACTGGTCATCCAAAGGTTGGTTGAACGGTCAGTCCAATTGTCAGGGTTTCTCAGCTTCTCTCTCTCTCTCTCTCCAGTTTTTTTGGGGCCGGGTCTGAGGTCTCGCCGGTTTCTCATTCTGTCTGTTTGTCTCAGCTTGCCATTGTGGCGCTCGAAGCATCCTGTCCTTTTCCGACCAGGCCTGGCAGAAAAAAACTGTCATCTGTCATCTGTACACATTTCACACATTTGCAACAACCTACTGTACCTCCATCAACCATGTCTATGCTTAGCTCGATTTCCTTTTGAGAGTTTCAAAATCCCTTTGCGCATGCCAACCACATTCTAAACCGGTCGGAATGGCAGCGATGCTTTTGGCAGCTGCAGCTCCAAGTGTATAAGCTCGAAATCGCTCACCAGGCAGAGAGGACAACATGGATTGCTTCCATCGGCTCACCTGCAATGGTGGAATATGGTGCAGCTGTCGCTGTAGGATTGTGGACGGCACAAATATCGAAAATGTTTCAAGGAAGATGGCAATATTGGCATTATTGACGCAGTGCCAAAGATCTGAGGTTCCGAAGTCTTCCTGAGAAATTTGGGGTAAACTCGACGTAAATTCATGTATGTAAATTCGACGTAAACTCTTTCAAAATTAGGAGCTGCTGGGAGGTGCCTTGTCCTTGGCTGGACTGCAAGGACTGCACTCTGACCCCGAGTTCGGCGACAAATCTTGTACTATCGGGAACGGCATCCATCCCGCGAGCTCAAACCCATCCGTTGCAACTATGCACCGGGTAGATGACCATCTTATGAAATGACCTGAAAAACGCGAGAGTTGCGCAATGGCATTAAATTTGACCGGAAATCTGGGGCTTGTACTTCAATACAGAGAAACCGATGTCTGTGTGTGTGGATCTATTTGCTTCTGACTTGACACCAGCATTGCTTGCACTCAAACCTTGCAAGGGCTTCAATTCATCTGACAGTGACCTAGAGGCTCGGGATGGAATCATAAGCACACTGGAGGTATCCACTTATGGAAATAGCATCCATTGCATCCATAATGTCTGCAAATAGAGCCACAGTCTCTGACAGCTGCGGCTAATGTCTGCAAACATCATGGACAAGAAAATTTCGCATAGGTTGTCTGGCCTTTGCACTTGACTTCCAAAAGGAGCATGTCGCTGAAGATGGGCGAAGAAAAGCTCGGCAACCAAAGCATCTCTTGGTGCTCAGTCACCAGCTTTAGTTTTCAGCCACACAAAGGAAATATGCTTTGGGCATGACTCGTGCAAATTTTCTTTGTCATTTTTCGACTGCACAGGAGGCACGGCTCTCGAGCTCATCGGAGCGAATTTTACTCCGGTTCTATTTACAATGCTCGAGCACTTCAGCTCACTTTGTTCCCGGTTCACCTGTTTGAAAGTACGAACATATACATCATATACATCAAAATATTGTATGCTATTTTAGTATGTACGGTATATATCTGTATGTAATTGTTTGTTTTGGTATAGTATGGTATGGTAAGTTACGGTGAAATACGCTAATGTACGGCAAGTTGCGGTACAGTATGGTAATGTAATGTAATGCAATCCAATGTATATCATGCGTGGTTATACACTGGAATGCAACATAATATAATGTACCATTACATTACGTTACGTTGCGTATGGATGCATGCATGCATGCATGCATGCATGCAGGTATGCAGGTATTCAGGTATTGAGGTATGTAGGTAGGTAGGTAGGTAGGTAGGTAGGTAGGTAGGTAGGTAGGTATGTAGGTATGTAGGTATGCAGGTATGCAGGTATGCAGGTATGTAGGTATGTAGGTATGGAGGTATGTAGGTATGTAGGTATGTAGGTATGTAGGTAGGTAGGTAGGTAGGAATGTATGTATGTATGAATGTATGTATTTCTGGAAATAAAGTAAGAAACATATGCATGCAAGCTCATTTCTTTAGAAACTTGTCTGCAGTGACGTGAATGCTTGGTGTGATTCCTCCGAGTGTCCCATGAAATACTCATCCCTTTCTCAATTTTGATTTGCTTTTGCTGCTCTCAACTTCGACAAAATCCACTTGTAGTCGTCCTCTGAATCATAGCAACAAACACTCATTGTCAATGTTCCACTGAAAGTCAACGCTCACATCGGCCGCCAAACCTCGTCAAACAGCCACTTGAATGAAAGAGAAACATTTGAAACTGTATAGATAGCATTTGAATGAACTTGGTCGCATGACCATCTGAACGAATACAAATGGCCAAATGGCATCGCAAATTGCAAAGCTTTTACAAGTGCTTTAATCTTGAAGAAACTAAAACTGACTCTGTTGCATCAACTCCATGGCGTCAACTCATGAAATCCTCCATGGCATGCCAGGAATCCCTGCAGCCCATCTATGCCACAGGTCCCAGCTGGCTGCTTTCGAGCGCTCCGTTTGCCCTCAGGTCTGCTCACAAGCAAGACGCACTGTTGCTAGCTGAGGTTTCTAAAAGGTGGAAGAATCATGACCCTGAATCATCACGTCTTGAAAAGCATCAACACAGAAACAAGGAGCCCACTGCTGAAAGGTCAAATGGAGGCCTGCAGCCAGTCAGTCAGCTCGTACACACTGCAAGCCAGTCCACAGGTTTTCGTCATCGATAGCTTCAATCCTGTGTGTTAGTAGAAAAATCGAGTCTGCCCCAGCAGAATATATGTTCGAAGAATCAGCTGACAGAAAACCGATTAAGGACAAAAAAAACGCAAACTTTTCAGATACAAAGCACCACCATTCCCCACCATGCCTTGCAGGAAGAGGTGCAAACACAGTGCTCATGGTTCCAAGCTGGTCTACCTGGCGTGACAAGCACGGTCTCAGAACATGCTGAACTTAAAACAAGGAAGGGCTGTTGACTCTCATGGCAACACATCTCAACATTGTCACTACATCCAACATGTTTGTGGCTGTGTTGCAGAATTCCAAGCGCTGCAGCCTCATCCATATGCGAGACCATGGCAGGCCTTGCAAGTCACAACAATAGTTGTTGCAAATGCGAAGCAAGGAGGATTGCTCTGGGAACTTTGACTGTTTTGCAAGTGTTCTTTCACTGGGTACTGGGTACAGAGGCCAGAAACTTGAATTTTGTGTGTCTCAAGATCTCTGCAGGAGTTGCGTGTTGGTCAAACCGAGGGCAAGACATACCTGCAGCTTGTGCCTCCACCCGAACACGCTCCACCAAACGTTTGGCCTCCCAAAGAAACGTAAAGGGTCCCTTGTTGACCCCGAAAATGCATCCAGTTTGTTCCACTTTAAACCTGTTCGAGCTGTACACAGCCTGGCTGCTACTCGTGGGGTGAAAATGAGACACCGTCGGGCACGCGTTGGCTTGGCGTTGGCTTGGAGATCTTTATTTGGCTTTGGGTTCCGGTAGTCAAGGGGTAGTCTGAGCTGATCGATTTCAGGTCTAGACGTCTTTCCGCCACAGAAGCTTCATAGGTTCTGCGTTCACTGCCCCAGTGGAACCTCCTGGCCCCGCAGCTCATAGACTGCAGCAAGCCCAGCAGCCTCGATTTTAAGTACTTCGGCAAAAAGGTCTTGAAAAAAAACAAACAACTTCTGACAACTTCTAACACTTCTGGCGACTTCTAACAACTTGACACTTATCCGTTGCTCCACTTCAGCTTGAATCCGGTTTGGCTTTGTGATTTTTCCTGTTGTTTTCAATGTGTCCCCTCATATTGTTTTGTTCTTCTCTTTTGGTGATTGAAATCATTCCATGTGTTTTTAGGCCCATTCATAGTTCCAATTTATTGTTCCAAGTTTCATTCGGCTTCAAGTTGTTTGTCATGTCAAGTCTGATTCTGTTCTTATTCATTCCTTTTCTTCTTCTTCTTCTTCTTCTTCTTCTTCTTCTTCTTCTTCTTCGTCTTCTTCTTCTTCTTCTTCTTCTCCTTCTTCTTCTTCTCCTTCTTCTTCTTCTTCTTCTTCTTCTTCTTCTTCTTCTTCTTCTTCTCATCGTCGTGCTACGCCTCGGCATTCTCCATTTAATGTGTTTCGTTGTCCTTCTTCTCCTTCTTGCTGGTATAATATGTTTGCATATTTTTCCAACGATCCATTAATGCTTTGTACTTTATGTTCGTAGTTATCAGTTATCTGTCCTTCATTGTTCTGTTGCTGTGGTTTCTGTTTGTTTTCCTTTCTTCTCCCAGTCATTCATCTGATTCTCCTTTTGGGGATTGATGTCTTGTCACCTATGTTTTCTGCATCTGAGGGCTCTGAAACCAAGGCGACACGCAATTGTTTACATCTTGTTTTGTAATGATGCTCACAAAACACTGGCAGGCACCAAAAAAACAAAGAAACAAAAAAATAAAACAAAAAAACTATGTGGGTCCAGAGTCCTGAGTAGATGCTGAGGTTTTTTTTTGGTGCCTGCCAATGTTTTGTAGTCACCATACCTGCACAGGCACCAAACAAAAACAAAGAAAACAAAGATTTGCAATCTATGTGGGTCCAGAGTCCTGAGTAGATGCTGACATTTTGTTTTGTTTGTACTTATCAATCCTGAAAGCAAACCCATCAACCAGTGGGGAAAAGTCAGTTTACTAGAAATATGCTGTAATGCAGCTGTGCTGCATGTCTTTATAGCAAGCATGAACAAGATGAAACAGCATTTTGATTGACATAACATTTCATTTTGTCTCCAAGCAGTGCTTCATCTTTTTGACAGAGTTCCTTGCATCATAAAGATATATAGAACTTTTTGTAAGGATAAGCATGCTGCTCTCTTGAAAAAATTGTGTTTCTAAAACAAAGTATCAAGTCAGGTTTTAAGGGCAACAGCATGCTTTTGACAAGTCATCATTTCAAAGAATGTGGTATTCCTTAAAGAAGTTGTGGCATACCTCCATGCAACATTGTCCTACAGAGAGGGCAGCATCCCTCTGATAAAGTGTACGTAGCATTTCTTTGAAGCAGGGCCCTGAGATGTACACAGCATTCCTTTAGAAACAGCTTTAGAAAGAGTGCATCATGTCTTCCATATAAAATGTGGAACAAATATGGTACTTCTGACACAGAGGTAATACTCCTTTCAGAGAAGGGCAGTATCTCTCTAAGATAAAATTTGAATACACACATTAGTTTTTCAGGAGTGTGGCGTCACTTTAAGAAAATACTTGATGACTTCATGAGAAAATAACTTGAACCATGGTGTTATGCAATCTTTCTTTGAAAAAGAAACTGCATTTACTATATGATATGAAATGAAATATGTTGATTATTATACATGTATGCACAACATTACTTTGAGAAAGTAGCCTTCAGGACACACAGCAGTCCTTGTGAAAGAGTATGGAATTGTTTAAGTTCCTGTACTACAAGGAACCCTGTCGTATATATATATATACATATAAATGTATATATAGCAATCCCTTTGAAAGAGGGTGATGTTTCTGTAAGAAAGTGCAGTATGACTCCATGGAATTGTCATTTGAGTAAACATTCTTTGGTGCCATTTATGCATGTGAGATACTGGGATGAGTTGAAATATCCCTTATTGACCCTTAGATCATAAAATACAGTAAGTAAATAGCGGTGTTTTTGAGACTGTCCATACATAGGAGGAGTGATTTTTGCTCAAAAAACAACGGTTTAAAGCACCCTATAGCCATAAAACACAGTAAATACCAGTGTTCTTGACAGATTTTGGAGCCAAAATCACTCCCCCATGAGGGGCCGTTCTAATTGATTTTGGGTATGGTTCTTGGGGTTGGTATTGTGTTTGTTGCTGATGTTTTCTAGATAGGTTTGCGGGAGTCCTTTGGAATCTCCAATCACAAAAATGCAGCTTTCATTGCCAGATTTCTCACCAGCCTGCACTGCGCGAGGGGTTATCAAGGTGGCCACTCCATCATCAGATGACGTGGTCTCTGCTGCCTTTGTGTGTGCGACGTGTATGAGAAATGAATGGCAACAAAATAGGATCCAACAAGTAGGTATCACATCCTGATCACTGGTGAGAGGAGCAAAATTGTTTAGAATAGCATGAACTTCTGTTTGCTGGGTATTTTCCGAAGCTGATGCTAGAAGGCGGAAGGAACCCCCGTTCTCTCTGGAACCATTCGCTTCCAGCGTGCAGAAGTATCTACACTTGTTCGAGTGGCTTGACAAGACGGTCGGGATGCACGAGGAAAGCCTGGCACTGAAAGCACTACGACCAAGCACCACGTGGACACATCACAGAACCAGCAAATAGTATGCTTGGACTTCGATACACAAAGTTACACTAACTTGCAAAGTCTGTTACCATTTTGAAATTACCATTTTAACTCTAATGTTCAAATACTAATTTATGGAATATATATTAAAATTTATTCTAAGCAATGCCAATCTTTGATACAGTTTCCGGGTTCGGTCGGCACCGTTTCGCTGTGGCACAGCAAGCCTGAAGCGGGAGGACTGCAGTCCTCACAGCATGCCACGTCTGAAGCACATGAGAAAACACGTCTGAGAAAACGTGCGTGTATGTGTGTGTGTATGTATATATGTATATATATATATATATCAGATTTCATCTAAATTTCATCTGATGATTTCTGAGGTTCCCATGTTTCTTGCATTTCTTACTGTTCCCAGGAAGCCTATATTATATGAATTATATGCTGATTGTTACCTTGCAGCCTTCACAGCTGCGTCTGAACCATCTTTTGTGCAAACACCTGGCTCTACATCCCAATGAGGACCCCCTAAATACACCAAACCAGTGATGCTTCGATTACAAGGGTTTCAACAATGACTCCTTCCCGGACAACACTAGAGCAGAACTTCTTGTCGACTTTCTGGCCTTCTACTCAAAGATGTTTGCTTCTCCAGATCTGAACATCTGAGGCGGGACGACTTGCACCAAGCAAGAAAGTCCCAACATTCCCACATGCCCCACATGCATCGGTCCAGCATCATTGAAGCAAGTTCTCCGCGCGTGAACTCTGATGTCTCATCCTCTGGCAGCTATGCTGTCAGCAAGCATAAAGAGAACAAGTCAGACCTAGGCCTATGCGAAATGAGTTGTAGGCTGCTTCAGGCTTTGGTCTAAAACATTCTCAAAGCTCCTCAAACTCTTCATCGGCAACATCGCCCAGATCACCAGGGATCGCATCCATCATGTGCCTCGGCAGCTGTAGAAGCAAACTAATAGACCAATAGATGTCCATATAATTCTATATAATTCTATTATATATATATATACATGTATGTATGTATGTATGTATGTATGTATGTATGTATGTATGTATGTATGTATGCATGTATGTATGTCTATATATATATATACTGTATGTATATATATATATATACTGTATATACACATGCAAGCGTTTCAAGCAGCTCTTAGCAATCAAACAGCTTCTGCATGTCAGTTTCTGGCGCATGAACAGGTGGTTGCACCGCCAGCAGCAAAGGAGCAGCAGAAGGCTGAAAGACAATTTCTTCAATGACCTGTGGCTGAATTCTTCATCTTGCCGCTCTTGCCAAATTTGTCAAGCAAATCAGCTGTTTGCATTGTCCCACTTCATCCCACCGCATCCCACTTTTAAACAGGTGTTCTTGTCGCCAGAACGCAAGCAACCAAGCCTGCAAAGGAGCATCTGGCCTGCCCATGGCAATTGGCACCTGAAACCACGAAGAACAATCTCTGTTCAATATCAAAAGAATGCAGAAAGAACAGCCGCAAGAGAAAGCGCCATATTTTCGGCATTGCATTATTCACATGATTGACATAAAACAGCAGCGCGAAGATGTACAAAGTAGTACAAAAATGTGCCATGGTGAATCTGCTGCGCTCCTTGGAGTCCAATCCACAAAAGCAACTGTCCTGCGTCACAGATTTCATGAGAAGCAAAGACAAAAGTTCTCATGTTTTCGAAATTTGTCAAAGATTTTTAAAGCCACAAGCGAAGGACAAAGACTGTCGCCATTCTCCTGGTTGCTAAGTCTGAGTTCTGCATGCCACTTGCCAATGAAGCCAAGGAAAACCAAAGTGACAGGACCATAGATCCTCAACATGCAGCTTGACAACCCCACCCAGCCCAAGCATGCTTGGAAGCGTTGAACCCAGCGTTTGGAACCCTGGAAACAGAAAGATGATGAAATGATGAAGAAATGTAACTGCTGAAGCACACACCTTCTGAGAACTTCTTCTGCCCGAAGTCCTGCAAAGTCCTGAAGTCTCACAATGCGAATTGTGCATCAAAGGATCAGAGAGAGGATCATCAAAGAATCCCGCAGGGCACAGCAATGCCACAATAGCCAGCCTTTCTGCCATTGATGGAAACCAGCATGTCACCCGTCTTCACTCCGGCCTAGAAGTGGAAGAGTTTTGGTCAGGCAGGCTGTCAAATCGACAGAAAAAACACCGGAATGAGCCATTGCTGCTTTAAATAAAAATGCAAAAAGCATTGACTCCGGAGCACCAGCAAGCTCTTCCCACAGCGAAATTCATCAAAAAAACTGCATGAATCATTCATGACTTCAGCCAAGATCTTGAACGGCGACCTGCTCGGCTCTGCTGCTGCGGCGAACAAAGCTTACCACAACTCGCTTGCCAGCGCCACCTGCCAAGCCGGAATCAGTTGCCAAAATACAACTGAGAAACACCAAATAGCAGAACAGGTATGTCAACGGTATATCGAGTCGATCACAGTAGACTTGTTTGAGAAGGTTTGTCGTGATGATTTGTGATGTTTGAAGAGGGGGTATAGCCGAAAGAAACTCGTACGGAGGATCCGCAGGCTGGCCAGAGGACATTGTCATTTTCAGTGTTGAGTCTGCTGTGATGCTCTGCCCTTGACTGCTTGCTGCGACTGTCTTGAAAGATAAAGTTTTCAAGTTTTCAAGTTGTTTGTGTGAGAAACTGCTAGCTTGTTCAAATTTCCGAATAGCCAGACGTTCAAAAGCTGACTTGAGAACTGGCCATAATTCTGGCGATAACAGTAGATTTGGTGAGTTGTTATCTGCTTGGCTAGGGATGTTGTGGTTGATTTTGTGCTCTTTTTCTTGCTTGAAACTTTTTGTAACTTCTTGTTTTCTTGCTGTGGCACCTCTGAGGTGCAAGTCATCCTGCGGTCGATCACCACTTTCATAAGCGACCTGGGATGATGGAATGACTTCGGAATGACCAGAAGCTGCAAGATGCATTCGGATCCAAACAAAATGCTGCAAGATGCTAAGACCTACGATGGCTGTGATGCCTTCACTTTCCAGAGAAAGCTCAACGGGACAATCAAGTGGAGATAGGCTGAGACGGGAGAGAAACATAGAGACACCATCGGTGACACCTTGACATCATTTACAGAGAAATAAGATTGTAATCTTACAGTAAACTTACTCAGTAAGCACTTGTAGAGTCTTGTAGAGATGGAGATGTCTTCGCTAAGTCGCTAGTCTGCCAGCTGCTCCAGTTCCTCGCAGACGTTGGTTCCACTCCTCATCAGGATCCACAACCTCCACAGGTGGCTGTGCACCGGCTGTGCGCAATTTGAACCATCTGCACAACTTGAACATCTTGGACTTGTTGGCAAGAAAACATCAGAAAATAGACAAGATAAATAAGAAACTAAACTTGTTTCACTCGACAACATCTGAGTTTGACTAAATGAGCTGCCAAGTGCAACAGGAATCTTCAGGGCCTCGTCAAGAGCTTCAAAGTTGCAGTAGTTGCTGTTCTTTCCTGGTCAAGCCAATGTCACGCCATTTCAAGCCACTCAACCATAAAGTTATCAAAACATTGATCCAGAGTCAACAACTTGAAATGATCAAACACAAGGATGTCCAGTATGAGGCGTCTACGGTCCCTTGTTGGCAAAGGTGGTATAGCTTCTGTGTCTCCTGAAAATCAAGTCTTTGAAGGTGCCAGGAGGAGATCAGACGCTTGCAATATGTGATGAGAATGCCTGCATAGCAAAAGTAAAATTGAAATAGATCAAGATAGGTAATGTATGGTAATGTATGGTACTGTCATAGATCAAAAAAGAATACACAACTGACAACAGACTGATGACTTGGCTATGGAAGACAGATCCAGCCTCCCCCACTTCCTTGGTCAATGATATCGTCCTGCATGATTCTTGACGAGATGAAGCTATGGCATGCCATGGTCGTCAAAGTTTGGAGCAAAGCTGCAACATCTCAACTGGTCGCAACTGGTATCAAGTGGTCATAAAACTGATGAATGCAAATGGATTGTAACATTGCTGATACTGTAACTGGTCATAACAAGCTCGGTCCTGACCCAGATCTGCCACTGTCATCCAAGCTATCACACTCTGCAGTGTGTCACCCGTCTCTGGAGTCTGTCAGGAAAATTTCATGGAACCCTCCAGAAGCACCCTCCAACCATCTTTGAACAAAGCGGACTTGGTTGAAGGCATTGTCCACAAGGATGCAAAACATACCAGGACAATCAAAGGCTTAAAGCGGCATACACAAGTTACACACGAATGCAAAATTGGATCTGCCAACATGCCAGCCTCAACGGCCTTGGCTGATTCTGTCGACCTGCTTTGCTCTGGCGCTTTGACTCTCAAGACTCGGACCATCTGTATTTTGACAAACGAAGTGTCTGTACAGTATTGCTTCTAGGAGAAACGTCTGCGCATCCGATGGAACCTGAGGACATGTTCAATTCCATGAGACCTTGAAGGCTGTGCAGCGGATCCTGAGTCCTGGCCAAAAATTGATGGAGAAATAAGGGAGCTTAGACATTCCGCATCATTCGTGTAAATCATGCTTATCATGCTGGTCAAGGCATAGAAAGACATGCAATGTTCACATGAAAGAATATAAAAGAATCAATTGCTGGTTGATTCAACTGGAAATCGGGAGCTGATAGCATACTCAACAAGGAGGCCAACACAGCATGAGCCCTTCCCCACTCGGATCGACTTTGATGTAATGCAGATGCAAACACGGTTTGAAACAAAGAGCTTTGGGCCGGTCAGACAAAGCCAAATGCCAAAAGGATAATACATTGAATCAAATGATTCAATTTAAGACGAATATATAACTTATCAATGTGTCTCACATTAAATCAAACATGACCGTGCTGCCTATGCCACCTATGAAAAAAATCAGACTATGCGCAACAGGCAGAGGCTCCTCATGCAGCAAGTCCTCAGCAGTTTCCCGGTGCCTCAGTTGACTCGAGTTGACTCGACCCTGCCTAGAGTCTAGACATGTCTAAACATGTGAATCATGTTCAATCATTTGTCCATTTGGGTCAACATGGCCCAGTCAACATGGCTCAACGGTGGTCAACTCAATCCTAAAAAGCCCTTGCATGGGGGACTATGGGGATTCTGAAAGATCGCCCCGCTTTCTCAGAACAAAGAGATTTGGAGAATTGACTACTGATAACAATTGGAGAAATTCGGCATCGGGATTCTTATATTGTCTGAAAGTGATCAGAATGAAAAACGAAAGTTGGAGTCGCTCTAAAGGTTTTCTCCCGATGCACACACTGCACTGAAGCTCAGCCAGGACACAGGCCCGCCATAACCACATCGGATTTTTGCACATCGAAACCAGATCGAAAAAGAAAATCCTACAGCTGTCAGCTATCATCAGCTGTCTTCTGCAGCCTGGACCATGCTTACAGCACTTGTTGGCAGGATGGAGTTTTGATGAGTTTGGTCGAGATTTTCTCTTCTTTCTCTTCTCGTATGAAAAAAATCTCGAGACAGAGATGGCTTATGGTGGGTTTGTCAGTTTGTGTTTGCCTGTTGTAGCATGCTTTCCGAGTCAACTTTCAATCCGAGCCAGAAAGCAAGCAGCAGAATAGTCAGAATAGGCAAAAATCGTCAAGAAGCATCCCTATGAAAGGGACAGTGCTAAGGAATACAATGTTGAAAGAAAGTCTCTCATACTTCAGCCCGGCACACTCAAAGGCTTTTGAAGGATCCAGGACTGAGTCTGAGGAGAGGACCGAGGTCAGCATAGCATAAGTCAGCAATATGAGCCTGCAAAGCTGGAGATCAAGGGAAACACTCCACGGGCCCTCACAAACGAATATACTGTAGCAGTGGCTTCAAATGCAAAGTGTGTTCCTGGTCCCTGCAATTGCAGCGCAGATTGAAGATCAGACCAGGCTTAGCTATCGCTCACAGACTTGCTTTTCGAAACTATATACTAGGTATATACATTGATATGTATATAATATATATATATAAGACTCCCACTTGATTCCGCTTCTGCCACTTGAGCATTTCTCAACAGGTCCCCGGTGCAAGAGCTGCTTTTTCTGGCTGCTTTCGCATCCCAAGGAAATTTGCTCAGCCATTGACCTTGATAAAATCAAGCAAGTTGAAACACAGAGTCACTGTGCCAATGGGTCGAGACAGTAAAAGCCAAAGGAAGCGAGAAAACAGAGTTGACAGAAAAGTGAGAAATGTGTTTTGTGAAGCCACAGAGTTGACAGCGAAACAGCTGGCAGCAGGAAGTGTTGGTTGACGAATTTCCTGTGAAAATCAAAGGCACCGGCGGTCACAAAGGACCTTCTGAGCCAAGGAAGGACTTTAGCTATGCGAGTGCCTTTTCATTCTGGAAATGCCTGACATGCACATGGCAGTCCGGATTCACATGAGACTTTGGACAAACAAGCTGAAAAAGACGCACGTAAAAGCCACTGTGTCATACTGGAAACCAGCACAATCCTAATTCACAAGCTACCGATTAAGGACAGAAACGGTGGTTTGATGTGTGGCTTCACAAGGTCTGTTTGGAGTCAGGATACAAATTGCGAGAACCAGGTTTCAGACAACACGGCTTACAGTCGCTCAAGTAGCCTCCTGAAGACGTAGCAGTACAAATCCCAGGATGATGCCTGCACGCACTCGCATTGAATCGCCCAAAACAGTGTGGTGGTGCCAAGTGGTGCGAACATATGCCTTGCCTTGACTGCTTTCGCAATACCGCCCAAGATTTTGGAAGCTGAATTTGGTCTCATGCCAGTTCTAAGTCCAAAGCCCCAAATGATGGCGAAGCTAATGCTGAGCGAGTATGGGAGAATCTCCTGGCTTTCAAAGGCGTTCGAATGTGCACAAATCGCAATGGCTTGCGCTTTAGGAAATCCAGAGTGCCTTGGATGTGCTGAAACTGGCCGCAGTCAGCACACAAGTGGCAAACCAAAAAAAGGTATCCATTTATATGTAAATAATTATGCACATATCATACAATTAGGTTCCAACTTTGTAACAGGCCATGTTCACTGGCCAGCACATACAGAATCAAATAATGTCTGGATCAGCTGAAATCATGTCGTGGATGACATCCCAGAACACACCACCCGCATGAGCAGGCTGCGACACTAGAAAGCCGGCCTCAGTTTCACAAGCAGAATATCTGCGGCGGCCAGCAGAAATTGCCACATGGAGGAAATTCTGTCAGCTGGTGCTTGAATTGAAACAAATGTTCATACTTTGAAACACCCCATGGTTCTTCAGTATGTGGTGCAAATCCACCCATTGATTGTCCACAACCTTCCACCATGCATGCAATGTGATTGCAGTTGCGAGAAGCTACTAAGGGATTGCTGAGTTCCCTGCTGCAGCACCAGCAATTCCAGCATGATTTTGCTTCTGACACGGCACAGCGTAGCATATAATGATTTTCAGCAGCTGGTCTTTAAGGAACTGGGGTTGCTATAGAAAGCTATCTGAAATACCAGTGATATCCTGTGATCTTCTGTCTTACACTGCCAGAAGCAAAAAGTTAAGCCTTTGCGATGAAGATCTCAGAGTCAAGTCCCTCTCCGTCACCTGCCTAAAGCCACTCTCACAGTTTATTGCTTGGAAGGACAGCTGCCAGTAGGTTCAGGACTGTATTTACACAGCAAAAAGAATTGTGTCATTATGCTTCATACTATGTATTACGTTCCGCTACATTGCCTTACGTGACATTGCATGGCATTGCAGTACGTTCCATTACATTAGATGACATTACACTGCGATACATTTCATTACATTACGTTGCCTTTCATTACATTGCATGAATTTCATAGATACATAAGATTTCGACGCCTGTTTTGTCCTTGATTGTCTGCACTGCGTGAGTGAAACTACACAACTTCGGCTTGCAGTGAAGGGTCGACTGAACGATNGTTTTGTCCTTGATTGTCTGCACTGCGTGAGTGAAACTACACAACTTCGGCTTGCAGTGAAGGGTCGACTGAACGATCCACAAGCTGAAGAATCCATCCCTTCTGTGGTGTGTCTGCTCAACGGGTGGGACATAGTAGCCAATGGGTAGGGTAGACTTGAGCATCAAGAACAGGGCGGCATACTCAAACTTAAAGGCCAAGATTTCGACGCCTGTTTTGTCCTTGATTGTCTGCACTGCGTGAGTGAAACTACACAACTTCGGCTTGCAGTGAAGGGTCGA
>BGPT01001587.1:21460-34291 GCA_003297045.1 Symbiodinium sp. clade C Y103
GCTGCGAGGGATGTCAGGTCCCCCATGGCGTCTCCCCCTTGTGAAGCAAGGTGAGCTACAAGGGCTGTAATCGCTGTGCTTTGCTGTGCTAAGGCTGCTAAGGCTGCTGCAATGCTTGGGTCTTCCAAAGTAGGCTGCAACACATCGTAAGGTTCTTCGTTTCCCACACCTGTCACAACCTCGGCTGCTGAAGCNAACTAGATCAGCAAGTTCACTTGCAGAGAAAGGACAACTCATTCAAGGTAACGGGCAAGCCGAGGATGCGGAGGAGGCCGGTTGGCCGCAGGACCAGGTTGGACAGGACGGACAAGTCCAAAAGCAAAGATCTCGGCACGGAACAGCCACAGTAAAGCACCAAAAGCACAGAGAACCAAGGCAGCAAACAGTCCAAGGCAAAATCCAAAAACAACCCAAGGGAGGCAGCTTGGCGAACAATGGAAGGGGCACGAAGTAATCCTGGTCACCTCACTTGCCAAGGTCAGCCACCCTAACACCTTCTCAACTAACACGACCATAGACTTGAGCATCAAGAAGCCATATGCACACATACATACACATAATGAATAGAGCGTACATGATATGATATGTTAGATATACATGTTAAAATACATACATATGTTCATGTTACTACAAGTCGTTGGTTTTCTGCCCACCAACTTAGCACAAGAGCTGGCCTGATTCACAGGCGGAGCCACGAAGCAGCTGGAGGAGAACAGCTGAATCTGCGTTTTGGCAGACAAAACCATTCAGTAGTTAAAGATGGTTAAAGATGGTTAAAGTGTTACTGTTAATGTAGCAATATAGCAAGCTCAAGAGCTAAATATCATTAAATATCATTCAAAAAACTATGCAAATAGACTATATACATCCATATCCATATCTATACTCTGATGACTTGGCACCGCCAGTGATTCGATCCATGCCCTGAGGAGGTGACCGCAGACATTGCCAGGACCCCAAGAGCAAGGAGAGCTGGCAGCACCTCACGAGACACTCCGAGATACAGAAATCGCAGCACAAGCGCGAAACAAAAACATTCGATGTCACGAGGCTACACTGTGTACACAGCTGTACATGTCTGAAAGTTTGCACCGGGGCCAACACAGACCTGGGACGAGTCATGGCACTTCAGACGTGGTCCTGCAGGTACTCTGAAATCAGCATTGATGGTCATTGAGTCATTGACATCATATGTGTCCCGATTTGAACAATAAAACAAAAGAAAAAACATAGCTGCTTTGAATATTTGCTGCAAGTGCATGTAAAGCCCACTGGAGATTCAACCAGCGCACCTCGAAGAAGGACAGAGCAGGATGCACAAGAGCTAAAGCTTCCAGAGAAAAACTGCAGAATACGCCAAACAACCACATATTACACACAGACAGCAAACAGCAACAAATTGCACTACATACATCAATTCAAGGAGTCATTGGTGTAGTCAGTAGAGAGAAGCGATCAAAAAGGAGGAGAAAAGTGCAAGAATGCTGCCACTGCAAGCGTCTTGAACCCATGTCAATGCACAACATAACAGGAAAAACATAATGGACCGTACACTGTCACTGTAAAACATGTTAAAGTGACCTGAGCGATTTGCACCACTGCCATAACTACCTGTCACTGCCCATCACTTCCCTGCAGCCCTGGCTTCAGTTCTTTTTTGAAGCCCCTTCAGGGCAGCTTTCAGCGAAGGACGCAGAGCTACGGCAACTTGTGAGGACTTCCAGAATACGTTTCCACAGCCTGGCTATTTTGCAAGGACCGTTTGTCTGAGGGGCAAAGCCCGCTACTTACATCTACTTACTATATTCAATATTATTCCATGTATTGACAGTGTCTATTTCATGGATGGACAAGGACACAAAATAAGAAACATCAGCTTGCGAAATCTACTCCACTGGAAAGTATGGGAGAGTTTTTGCGAGAAGAACAGATCAATTGATGATCAATTGATGATCAATTGATGATCAATCTTATCATATCTTATCACCAAATCGTGTGAAAACCGGAGCCTCCTTGACACCAGATGTCGGACTGCTGTGCCTTGGTGAGCTTTCGAGTGTCGACTCCGTTGACAGATCAAACCAGGTTTGGGGTCGAAAGCACTGCACACACCGCAGCGCAAAAACAGAGATGCTCCAAACTCCAAACCACCAATTTGCCGGTGCCAGAGGGATCACGGGCAAAACTCTACAGGCAAACATCCCTTTCTCACGCGGGAGAAGTTTGGTTTGATCAAGCACCAAAGCACTGACGAAATGTGGGTGCACTGTCGAGAGGTATATGGCACCATGCCCAAACCAACCAGTTCCCAATCTGGAGTCAGCATTTGCCAAGGGAACTGCAACAATAGAACCATTCGTGCTGCCAAATTGGCTCAATCAGCGTCGTCGATTCATTACATCAAAGTTCTGGTAGTTGAACAAATGAAGTTTGAAACGCTCAGAAGCTATGTAATATGGACAACGGATTAATCACAACTGAAAGCAGTACAACGGTCCTTAAGATATCACAACCAGTGTGCGCTGCCCAGAAATACCAGGCCCCAGGCAATCGTCTCTCAGTCCAGTGCAGGACAGCACCATAGACTTGCGCTTGCTCCTATGTTCGCAGACACATTATATGATGAGACTGCATTGCCACTGCATTGCTTGTAGATTTGCGTTTGAATTGCTTTGCTTTGCTTTGCTCAGCACAATTACCCCCATGCGGCGACAACATCTCACAAACTCAAACATTTCATGTCAGTGATTGCTCAAAGCGGCCGGAAAGTCGGCTCTTCGTCCTAAGTATATCACTCCCTGTTCCCTTCCTCTGAACTTTAGGACAGCAAATGTCTTTGCTCATGGCAGAGCCAAGAGTCCACATCATGGTTCTTGCCATAGTTCTCTAAGTTCCGCTTGGCACTGTTCTTTTAATCATGAGAGTATAATTGAAGCATCTGATCTGCCCTCTTGGCGTTTCCGGGAAGTCTCATCTTCCCCACAATCCAAACGCCTCCCCCTGCCCTTCAAATTCTCACCACTGTCGCTATCTAAATGTTCACCCCCATGCAGCCTCGTGCAAATACTATTGTCAGACCCTTCCATTCTTCTCATAATTTCTCCTGCCTGTCCCTGACTGCGGCTGTTATCTCTGAATTGTTTCCGCAAGGTGTGCCATTTGTCTTGGAACTTCAACCAACCCAGGATGGGTGCAGATTTAACATATCGGACTCGGCAGGACTGGTGTCGATCATCACTTTTTTCTCTCCTTCGCTTTTCCTCCCTTCCGTTCCTCCCTCCCTTCATTCCCTTCATTCCTTTCATTCCTCCCTTCCTTCCTTCCTTCCTTCCTCCCTTCCTTCCTTCCTTCCTTCCTTCCTTCGTTTCTTCGCACCTTATTTGTTCGTCATCGTTCTCAGTCTTGGGACTACATCTTCTTATCCCTGGATCTTCTTTTCATCCTTGAAAACGCGTTTGTTGGTCCTCTCAAGCTGACACCGGGCATGAAGAGTTCCCTGCCTGAGTGGCCACATAGACCTCGTCCGTGCTCTCCCAGGTCTCTTCGAAACGCTGACAGACCTTTGAAACTTCATGCTGGCTTATGCTGATCATACCTTGATTGGCATCTCATGACAACAAAACAAGTGAAAACAACTGCAAGAAACCCTGAATCTAATCTACAGTTGTGTTATGTGCAATGTGTAAATATGATCAAATATGTATTCTTATATCAGCCTCTCGTGACAAGAACTTGAATACAGCCTGTGTAATGCCAATCTGGCCCTGGGCTTAGTGATGGACGGAGTAGCAAAGCAGTGACCACGCCTAAAGTTTGACCCGGGAGCATATGAGAATTAACTCAGAATGAGTCAGTTAAGACGTTGCATATGCACCACCTTCCAGCACATTGCCTTTCGTTGATATGATCCCAGGGCAATGTAGCCAAGGATCTACAGGGACTGCTAATGCTTACAACAGTATACAACAGTCACATAGGTCTCGCCTCTGAAAGGGAGCCACAGTTGGTGTCACTATTTTTCCAGCAACTGAACAATCTAAACATGTACTTTAATTTTTTTTTCTGCAACTGGAATGGGCACCCCTTGACAAATTGCTGTCCCGGTTTTGAACAGAATTTGTCCAAGGTAGGAGCTATCTCCGCAGCAGCATAGGCCTGAAATGTCTGAAATTCTACTTGCGCAAAGTGTTGAGATTGACCGTATTGAACCGTGATCAGTGATCTTGCCAATCTGATCTGATGATTGGCCTGAGGTCGCTGCCAGGTGAGCAAGGAAGAAAATCCAAATGGATGGTGTATCCGTCCAAGAGAACTTGGTCATTGACCGATTTACACACAAATTATCTGTGCTGGTAGCAAAGTGAGATCGCGTCAGTTGTTTTGGAACCATATAACTTTTCTGGAGATAAATGCCAACTGAGGCATTTCTTCGCTGCGACCAGGTAGGAAGGATGCGGAAAAACTGAGCCAAACCGCTTCATGTGGAAAAGGATCACTTTGAGACACATCTCTGAATGGATGGTGTGCCTCTCGTCATTTCTGTAGCCTGAAAAATGTCGAGCCCCTGAGGCTCCAGCATCAACATGTCTTGCTTTTCCAAAGGTCTCGACGGCAATGCTAAGGTCCTGTAAACAGCTTCTCAGGGAAGAGAACAAATGAAGCGTCCAGAAATTGTTGCCAAAAAGACGCAAGCATCTAAAATGTGTGCGCAGGATCCACCAAAGCTGCTCTTGAGTAAGAATCCAAAACTGGCACAGTCCAGTACCCCACCAATGAATGCCATAATGCCTCGCAAGTCTCATCTGACTGAGAAAACAAAAAAAATATCCTGTTAGTGACTCTTGGTGCAAATAGCAATGGTCTAAAGACAAATCATAGAAGATCATAGAAGCAGCTCGATGTCTGTCTTCAACAGGTCAAAACACGACCATCTCTGAGCGGACGGCCACAATTCTTGCAGCATTGCCTCAGTAACAAGAACTAGGCCAACTAGGCCAACTAAGCCAACTATCCATCAAAACAAAGGCATGTCATAGGAAGTCTCCGAAACCTCCGCACGTGCGGCTTTTAGGGACATGCTTGGGCCGCCACATGTCATAGTCAGTGTCAAGGAAAATGCCCAAGAAAGCAAGAATGTCAACCAGCATCAGCAACATTGCCTGAATGGAGACTCTGAA
Organism: Symbiodinium sp. clade C Y103; assembly: GCA_003297045.1. Taxonomy (NCBI): domain Eukaryota; class Dinophyceae; order Suessiales; family Symbiodiniaceae; genus Cladocopium; species Cladocopium sp. clade C. Next base: position 26,638 of record BGPT01001587.1, read on the forward strand.
GCATCTGTTCACAGCTGCAAATGGCTGCAATCGATTCTGTCAGCAATGAAGTCTCTTAGGTCACGTGAAGCGAGTGAGGCAGCACCAAGGGCTCGGCTCCATGAGGATCCTCCAGGACACACACTGCGACTGGATTGAAATTGTCACACTTCAAAACGGATTGACAATGCGAGCTGAGATGTATAAGCTGAGTCATGCATGCATTGTCACACTGAGTTTCGAAGTTTGCATGAAATACACAAGAAGAATGAACGAGTTTGCATGGATTGCCACCATCGGGCCTCAAACGTCTTGAAACGCACAATTGTCCTGGCCAAGGAACGCCACCAAAAAGGGACAAAGACAATATTCTTCAAAGCGCCAAAGCCGCAGGACAATGATCAGTTTGTAAACGAAAATGAGAATAGATCTTAGACTGCTAGACTCGGTGTCGTTTCTCAAGCCCGATAAGGAAACAGGATCAAGTGCAAATCTCGGTCTTATATTGTCTTGTAAGTCGAACATAAGCCAAAGTTGTAAACTTGCAAGGTCCACAGAATGATCAAACCCAGCAACGCCAGGAGGTAGCATAACCTCGGCTGTAGTCACCAGCAGCACTTGAGGGCCAAACCAGAAAAAGCATATGTACAGATACTTTTACCTTTTAATGCAAGAATAGCTATATGTTTACGGAAGTGTCTCGCTTTTGCAAGTCGGAAAATGTATGCAAAAGCCAGATGACAGTCTTAACAAGGGCCAAAATCAAGAGCCTGCAAAACAAAACAACACTCGGCATTGCAGTATCTTCTTTTCACATATCTAGCCCTCGGGAGCAACCCCATGTGGAAGGGCAGACTGCATCTGATGTATCCCTTTGGCTAAGCTTGGAATTTGGAGACCGGTAGATAGAAATCTAGTGCCATCTCAAGTGGGATAGAATTCAACCAATCACGCTGTGAATTGAACCGAACCAAAGACAAGAAAGATCGAAGAAAGAGGCCATGCTGAGACGCTAGCATCATGCGTTTTCGGTCATCCATGATCGGAGAACCTGGAAGCAATGGCTTGCAAGACTTCAGTTGACACGATAAGCAGGTACCGATTGTTGCAAACCATCGACCCAGAAATTAGATTCATAGATGTGACATGATGTGACACTTCGTTTCAAACGTTGCGCTGCCTGGTGCACCCAATGGCGTAGCGCGGCTTTCCACTAGCCTGGATCATTCGTCAAATGGCCAGGGCTTTGCAGCGTACGTCAAATGTGAACTGGCAGGGAACGCCAGGGATTGGGAAACAGACGGAAAGTCACATGAGCAGCGCTGAAAACTCTGTCAAATTCCCATGTTGTTGGTTGATAGGGATTTGCACAATGGATGATGATAGTTAACTCCACGATATTGCATATATTGCATAGTACCCCCGCCCGAACTCATCATCAACGAGCAGGGGTTTGGAACATTGCTCATATTAAGACAGTTCCAGCCTCTAAGAGCACGCCTGCATTAAGCGGACACCTGCCGCGGAAGTGCAGCCGTAACAATCTATGGACTCAAATGCATAGAGGTCTAAGAGTCTAAAATGTCAAGTCAGATGAATAATCGATGTGGTCAAGCAGTGATGCGAGCCACATTGAAGTGAAATTTTGCCTTTGAAGGTGGTGCGGGAAGGCCGAATGAATGCCTCCACACGGTGTCCACACGCCACAAAAATGCACCTTCTTTGCTTTTTGGAAATTGCGAGGTGCAAATAGTTGTCAAATGTTGTCGATTTGACATGTCTCTGCAAGTCCCACCTGCCAGTTACTGTACTGGCCTCCGGCCGACCCTTTTGAGCCAAATGCAACGCATCATTGGATCCTTCAGGAAGGACTTCTAAGTGTTAGTGCATGCAGTATGATGCATCGCTGCTTTGTTTCGGTGTTGAATCTATGACTTCGTCAAGCACAAATCAGGTTCAAGAACACATTCGATACGAGAGAGATGAGCCACAAAAGTGCGACATCCAAGTCCAGAAAAGTTGGCACCTTCAGCAAACCATCCACGAATTGGATCGAATTGGCTGAATGACTTCAGGACTCAGTTCATTCATGTAAAGAATAACTGGCATCTGTGGATTTTCAGCAGTATATTCCAGACAAGAGGATGTATGTGCAGGGTGGTGTCTCCGCATTTTACATGTGATGTATGCACGTGCATATGATATATGTACATATATAGTGTATATACATATATATACTCTTCAAGTTATGCCGTCCATATTTGATCATCACTCAATGGTGAAAGGTCAGAATCTGTGAATCAAGGCCAGCTGAGTTGAGGAAACAACCACATTGTTTCACTTTGAATGCATGCACCTACTTGAACCCGGCCGCTACACCCTTGGCGTTTGAGCAAAGGGCTAAATTTCGCACTATACAGAAGGAAAAATGCACAAAAGGACAGAGCATCTGTAGACAAGAAATGAACAAGATGAGAATGAACAAACATACTCGTCATATCTCGTTGTATCTTGTTGTATCTCTCGTTATACTCATATGACTCATATTACTACTATCAATAACTATCATCACCTAATGACCTACACGTGCAAGGTGCAGATGACAATGCAAGACGGTGCACAATGCAACGAAGCGGTGGCTCACCATCTCGGAAACAGCATCGAATCGAGTCCTGCCAGCAGTGGCTGCACATGGAGTACGACGAGTACGACGAGTACGACTCTAGTCTTGGTCATGCATTGCAAGACACAAACAACTCATCACTATCAATACAAAGCATGGTTCACATTCACTGATTGACATGTGCCTGACCATGTGCATGTGCATGTGCTTTGTGTGCTTTGTTCAATTGTGCAATTTGGGAGAACATCACATTGCATTGTTTCCTCGGCGTGTTTGATCCGCGTGGCCTCGAGCTCTGGTCAGTTCTACAGAAAGGACGAACAACAAAACGTTTGAAAAGTGATTCCGCTTCGGATAGGCAACAAATGTCAACAAGTTCGAATTACAAGTTGCGAGCGGCTTCAGTACTTTGAATTGCGGCAGCTCAGATCGCTGAGGAGCTACTGTACACATTGTACACATTGGTTCTATGATTCCAGCTGTGGATCTTGAATTGTGACAACTGGTCAAGTTCTGGTCAAGTTGTTCCAAGTTGTTCCAAAAGGTCTCAAACTTAGCCATTGACCCGCACATGTGAGGCAGTCCAACGATAGTGCCGGACACCATGATGTAGCCAGTCACTGACCCAACCTTGCAACAGGTGAATGCAGGGGACTCCGAAACTGCACAATCAAAAAGTCCCCTGCTGCCAATTATGGTTCATGATCTACTTGAAACTTGAAAGCACTCCCAGCCAACCCCTGAGAACAGTGGTGAACTGTCCATGTCCAAATCTATATAGGCCGGGTCAACTGCCAGCATAATAACACTTCAGGCTCTACAGGTCTAGGGATTCTTGCAAGATTGTCTAGAAACAGTTATTTCCATTTTGTGCCTCCTTGCCAGATAAGATGTTTGCGTCGTTCCACAGTTCCATGCTAGTTTTTATCACATCATTCCTTGCTGTAAACCAATTCTGCACCTTTGCGCCCTTCAGGTAGTTCACGCCAGCTTCTTCAGTGGTGCGCTGCAGGGAGGAAGCAGCAGAGGGCCGAGCAAATGTCACCAACAAAGCAACAAACAAGGCAACAAACAAACAAACAAACAAATGGGAAAAAAAACTGTAAAACACAATTTCACCCACGTTTTTTGGCTGTTCTGAATCAAAGATGCTGTCTGAAAGCCACCTTTGCAAACGCTGATCGAGCTGATCGAGCTGAACGAGCTGAGAGCGGACCTGCAGGCCTGACAGACGAATCTGAAAGACTTAAATCGGCACGTTTGCACCGATTCCAAAATCATTCAGAAATCATTCACACATTGTTTCCACCGTGTTCACCTGTGAATCCATCAATGCAGGGTGCCGAACACACCAACTACAGTTGCAATGTAACCACTACATCCAGATTCAAGGTTTGTGCGCAAATGAACAAAATAAATCTGGGGTAGTGCAACAAAAAATTTGTTGGGATGAGAACACACCGGGACGAAAACAAAACAAGAACAGTAGAGTGTTTGGCACATTCAATACATAAATGCATATATGTTGAATCATATGTTCATACTGATTTTTTGGTCTCGCAAAAAAAGAAACACCTAAGTCCCGCGCAGGTTTGGCAAGCGTCGTGGTCGGGATGTGCCGCGTTCAGTGGTGGCACCCGACATTGTTTTACGTTGAGCAGGGCGAAATCTCAAAGAAACAAAACCAACCAACAATGCATGCCTGTTCAACACCTCCTGTTTCCGTCACATCACTTCAAAATGTTTGAAGGCAACCTGAACCCAAATGGCTTAGACATTGAGCATCTGCAATGGAGCCCTTTCCAACAGCCACACAAATGACAAAGCCGACCCATTCCACAAAAGATTCAAGAAACATCTAAGGTTAGTTCATGAAACGTCCACGGTTGGTTCGTGCAATGATGCCTTTGGTTGGCAACAATAAATTGAAGTAACAATTGCAACTGCAAATGGACGTGGACCTGAGATTTTGGCGGGTGGTCCACGCGCCCAAAATATAAAAACGGCACGGAAGACCAAGAAACACGACTGCGACTCACCCTCAAATTGCAGGGACGTGATATGATTCCGTTTCCTTTTTTTGGGTGGAAATGACGTGTAAGGTTTTCATGAACATGAAAAATTGGTCGTTTGGTGCTGCCAGTAAAGGCATTCTGCGTGCTTGGACACATTCATGAAAGAAGGATCCAGGAGCCCTCAAGGAATAATCAAGGGACTCGATGACAGATAAGCAAGCAGGATAAGTTTTTTTAGCGAGGAAAATCATGTAAAGCAATGGGTTGTGTCAGGTCAAAATGATACCGCACAGAAGAAAAAACATAAACGTATGACAGAAAAGAGATGACACGCCAGTTGGATGGATAGAAATTTGATGAAGTAAATTTGATAGGCAATATAATTGGATAGAAATGGGACACTGGAGGCGGATAATTCTGATGAGAAAAAGTTTGATAGGGATGGGTTTGATAAACAATGAAAAACATGTGTGTGGTGGGTTTCACTTTGGTACATATCAATTTGATAGGCAAGACCTAAGGTGGACAAAATTCGGATGGAACTAAATTTGACGAAGATAAGTGTGGTACAAAGCCGTTTGAATAAACGTGAGAGGATAAATTTGACGAAGGTAAATTTGCAACCTACAAGTTGGACCGGGATAGTTTGATCAAACCGCGCAAGAATACGTCTGCTAGAGGTAAATTTCGTGGAAGCACTTCTAGCAGGGTGCATTTTCAATGAGGTAAATTTAATGGAAATAAGTTTGGCAAAGATCAATGCCGCATAAAATATATGCGACAGGCGGTGGAACTTAGTTTTGTTGGAACAAGTTTTATTCCCCACACCATTGTGTGGGGTTCTTGTTTTTTGCGTTGCACCTCCCGCTTCCGCCGCCGCCGCCTCCGCCTCCTCCTCCTCCCGCGTCGCCTCCTCCCGCGTCTCCTCCTCACACACAACATTGTCACACACAACTCTCACACAGACAACATTGTCACACACAACTCTCACACACACAACATTGTCACACACAACTCTCACACATACAACATTGTCACACACCACTCTCAGACACACACAACATTGTCACATACAACTCTCACACATACAACATTGTCACATACAACTCTCTGACACACAACATTGTCACACACAACTCTCACACATACAACATTCTCACATACAACTCTCACACACACAACTCAACCACGCACAACATTCTCTCACACACAACATTGTCACACACAATTCTCTCACACGCAACATTGTCACACACAACTCTCTCACACACACTACATTGTCACATACACAACATAGACACACAACATTGTCACACACAACTCTCTCACGCACAACATTGTCACACACAACTCTCTCACACACAACATTCTCACACAACATTGACACACACATGGACCTTCACTTTGTGTGGCAGGCGTGGCACTTACGGCACTGGGCTGGCTCTGGTGACGGCCTTGGTCGCGCTTGGTCCCGTGTGACGCCGAGCCTTTTTTGCGTGGCAGGCGTGGCACGTGGCGACATCTGCCTCCGTTTTGTGTGGCAGGCGTGGCACTTGGTGACATGGACTTTCACTTTGTGTGGCAGGCGTGGCGCTTACGGCACTGGGCTGGCTCTGGTGACGGCCTTGGTCACGCTTGGTCCCGTGTGACGCCGCGCCTGTTTTGCGTGTCAGGCGTGGTACGTGGCGACATCTGCCTTCGTTTTGTGTGGCAGGCGCGGCACTTGGTGACTCCCGTGTGACGCCGCGCCTCTTTTGCGTGGCAGGCGTGGCACGTGGCGACATCTGCCTTCGTTTTGTGTGGCAGGCGTGGCACTTGGTGACATGGACCTTCACTTTGTGTGGCAGGCGTGGCACTTACGGCACTGGGCTGNTGCCTTCGTTTTGTGTGGCAGGCGTGGCACTTGGTGACATGGACCTTCACTTTGTGTGGCAGGCGTGGCACTTACGGCACTGGGCTGGCTCTGGTGACGGCCTTGGTCGCGCTTGGTCCCGTGTGACGGCACTGGGCTGGCTCTGGTGACAGCCTTGGTCGCGCTTGGTCCCGTGTGACGCCGCGCCTCTTTAGCGTGGCAGGCGCGGGACGTGGCGACATCTGGCTTCGTTTTGTGTGGCAGGCGTGGCGCTTGGTGACATGGACTTTCACTTTGTGTGGCAGGCGTGGCACTTACGGCACTGGGCTGGCTTTGGTGACGGCCTTGGTCGCGCTTGGTCCCGTGTGACGCCGCGCCTCTTTTGCGTGGCAGGCGTGGCACGTGGCGACATCTGCTTTCGTTTTGTGTGGCAGGCCTGGCACTTGGTGACATGGACTTTCAGTTTGTGTGGCAGGCGTGGCACTTACGGCACTGGGCTGGCTCTGGTGACGGCCTTGGTCGCGCTTGGTCCCAAGTGACGCCGCGCCTCATTTGCCTGGCAGGCGTGGCACGTGGCGACATCTGCCTTCGTTTTGTGTGGCAGGTGTGGCACTTGGTGACATGGACCTTTCCTTTGTGTGGCAGGCGTGGCGCTTACGGCACTGGGTTGGCTGGTGACGGCCTTGGTCGCCGCTGGTCCCGTATGCCACGTGTCTTTTGCGTGGCAGGCGTGGCACGTGGTGACATCTGCCTTCGTTTTGTGTGGCAGGTGTGGCACTTACGGCACTGGGCTGGGTCTGGTGACGACCTTGGTCGCGGCTGGTCCCGTGTGACGCCGCGCCTCTTTTGCGTGCCAGGCGTGGCACGTGGTGACATCTGCCTTGCTTTTGTGTGGCAGGCGTGGCACTTGGTGACAGCTGCCTTGGTTTTGTGTGGCAAGCGTGGCATTGGTTTCCTCGCATGTTTAGTTGGCATGTTTTGAAGTTGGCATGCGTTACCTCGGAACATTGCAATGGCTGTCAGGAGGTCTCCGTCCATGTTTTGCAGTCAACATGTGTTATCTCGGTGCGTCTGTGTGCAAAAGCTTCTGTGTGTAAAAGCGTCTGTGTGTAAAAGGGTCTGTGTGTAAAAGCGTCTGTGTGTAAAAGGGTCTGTGTGTAAAAGGGTCTGTGTGTAAAAGCGTCT
>BGPT01001587.1:34296-45390 GCA_003297045.1 Symbiodinium sp. clade C Y103
GCTTCTGTGTGTAAAAGCGTCTCTGTGTAAAAGCGTCTGTGTGTAAAAGGGTCTGTGTGTAAAAGCGCCTGTGTGTAAAAGGGTCTGTGTGTAAAAGCGCCTGTGTGTAAAAAGCGTTTGTGTGTAAAAGCGTCTGTGTGTGTAAAAGGGTCTGTGTGTAAAAGGGTCTGTGTGTAAAAGGGTCTGTGTGTAAAAGCTTCTGTGTGTAAAAGCGTCTCTGTGTAAAAGTGTCTGTNTCTGTGTGTAAAAGGGTCTGTGTGTAAAAGGGTCTGTGTGTAAAAGCTTCTGTGTGTAAAAGCGTCTCTGTGTAAAAGTGTCTGTGTGTAAAAGGGTCTCTGTGCGTTCTGTGTGTAAATGTGTTTGTGTAAAATGGCCTGTGTGTAAAAGCGTCTGTGTGTAAAAGCGTCTGTGTGTAAAAGCGCCTGTGTGTAAAAGGGTCTGTGCGCAAAAGCTTCTGTGTGTAAAAGCATCTGTGTGTAAAAGCGCCTTTGTGTAAAAGGGTCTGTGTGTAAAAGCGTCTGTGTGTAAAAGCTTCTGTGTGTGTGAGCGTCTGTGTGTAAAAGCGTCTGTGTGTAAAAGCTTCTGTGTGTAAAAGGGTCTGTGTGTAAAAGCGTTTCTGTGTGTAAAAGGGTCTGTGTGTAAAAGCGCCTGTGTGTAAAAGGGTCTGTGTGTAAAAGCGTCTGTGTGTAAAAGCATCTGTGTGTAAAAGCTTCTNAAGGGTCTGTGTGTAAAAGCGCCTGTGTGTAAAAGGGTCTGTGTGTAAAAGCGTCTGTGTGTAAAAGCATCTGTGTGTAAAAGCTTCTGTGTGTAAAAGCTTCTGTGTGTAAAAGCGTCTGTGTGTAAAAGCGTCTGTGGGTAAAAGCTTCTGTGTGTAAAAGCGTCTGTGTGTAAAAGCGTCTGTGTGTAAAAGGGTCTGTGTGTAAAAGCTTCTGTGTGTAAAAGCGTCTCTGTGTAAAAGTGTCTGTGTGTAAAAGGGTCTGTGTGTAAAAGCGCCTGTGTGTAAAAGGGTCTGTGTGTAAAAGCGCCTGTGTGTAAAAGCATCTGTGTGTGTAAAAGCGCCTGTGTGTAAAAGGGTGTGTGTGTAAAGCCTCTGTGTGTAAAAGCTTATGTGTGTAAAAGCTTCTGTGTGTAAAAGCGTCTGTGTGTAAAAGCTTCTGTGTGTAAAAGTGCCTGTGCGTAAAGCCTCTGTGTGTAAAAGCTTATGTGTGTGAAAGCTTCTGTGTGTAAAAGCGTCTGTGTGTAAAAGCTTCTGTGTGTAAAAGTGTCTGTGAGTAAAAGGGTCTGTGTGTAAAAGCGTCTGTGTGTAAAAGCTTCTGTGTGTAAAAGTGCCTGTGTGTAAAGCCTCTGCGTGTAAAAGCTTATGTGTGTGAAAGCTTCTGTGTGTAAAAGCGTCTGTGTGTAAAAGCTTCTGTGTGTAAAAGCGTCTGTGTGTAAAAGCGTCTGTGTGTAAAAGCTTCTGTGTTCAAAAGCGTCTGTGTGTAAAAGCGTTTGTGTGTAAAAGGGTCTGTGTGTAATTTTTTTGTGTGTAAAACGGCGTGTGTGTAAAAGAATCTGTGTGTAAAAGCGTCTGTGTGTAAAAGGGTCTGTGTGTAAAGGTGCCTGTGTGTAAAAGCGTCTGTGTGGAAAGGGTTTGTGTGTGTAAAAGATTGNTAAAAGCGTCTGTGTGTAAAAGGGTCTGTGTGTAAAGGTGCCTGTGTGTAAAAGCGTCTGTGTGGAAAGGGTTTGTGTGTGTAAAAGATTGCAAAAGCGGCTGTGACGTCTTTTTTCTCCCTGTCCATCTTCCCATTTTCTTTTCACATATTCACATCTTCACCTCATCGCATCCTCACATCTTCACATGCTCACATCTTCATCTCTTCACATCACACATCTTCACATCTTCACATACTCCTCAATCTCTTTTTATTTGCGCCTTATTTATTGACATCTTCTTTCNGCTCACATCTTCATCTCTTCACATCACACATCTTCACATCTTCACATACTCCTCAATCTCTTTTTATTTGCGCCTTATTTATTGACATCTTCTTTCTTTCGGACATCTTCTTCTATGTCTCTCTCTATATTTCATGCTATACGATTTTCACAATTACATATCTCACTATACTTCTCTTCGCTCTCGGGCCATCCGTCGTCTAGTTCAAAATGGTGGTGGGGCCACCTCTAGCCCTTCTTTGGAGTGTGCCTCCAAGTTGGCGACTGGGCTCGTGTCCATCCTCGATGTGCTGCAATTTTTTTATTCTTTTGCAATTGACTTCCTTTCTTTGGCTCTCTGCGTTTAGCTGCTCATTTCTGACGGCTTGGAGCTCCGCCTTTATTCTTTCGCTTTTTGAATTCCAAAATTGGCGCATCGTCACTGACGAAAAAATCTGGAACATTCTCATTTTCTCTCCATTTCTGAGCATGGCTCATGCTGGCGGGGGCCACCAATTGGGTATCCGGAAGACCACAGCGAAGCAAGTCACGAATCCGCCCGTGCGGCAGGCGGCGGCGCTCTATTCAGCTGTCTCCGTTCTTCATGACATTCTTCTCGGAGTTGACCTCCTGTACTTTGACTCAGGGATGGGGTAGCTTCACCTGGGACTTCATCCCCGCTCTCTGATAAAGGTGCTTGTTATTAGCAGCCGCATGGAGCGACGAAGTTGCCTCGCCTTTCTAACTTTCTCTTTCGTTGAGTTTCTTCTTTCGTTGCCAGGGTTGCTGCTGACGTGCGGCTCGGAGACATGAGCTGCATAGCGCTTGACCAAAAAATGACGAGACCATGGTGCTGCCACCACGAAGAAGGTGGAGATGCTGGCAGACATGAGCAGATGAAGAAAATGAGTCGGAAACCCCTGAGCAACGTCACCAGGTACAAGCAATTGATCATGCAAGAGGTCAGGGATGGATGGTGTGATGTGCCCTATGGCATCAAGAGATGACGATCTTGGAAGTGAAGTCGAAACCACAAGATCGAGGTCGCGAGATGAAGCGGCAGGAGAACAGCAATGGATACTGCAATGCAAATGGCCAGAGAGAGATGCCAGTGGAACAAGGTTTTCCAATTCCAAGGGTCAGAAAAGTGTTTGTGAAATTCCCATCGAGCAGAGCAGGTAAAGAGTTGGCTACAAGATGATCGTAATGCTGGTTTCTTTGAAAAGAGGACAAGACCTTCGAAGAAGAAGGAAGGATGCAAAAACGTTCATCAATACCACTGACGTCCAACCACTCACAAAGTTCAAACGTTTTGTTTCCTCGTGCATCAGTCTGTTTATAGCTCTGAGGAACAGTGGACTCTTCCTCCCTGCAGCCAGTGCCTTCTTAATAGACTCGCCATCACAAGTTGAGTCAACAAGAACCGCAGGAAGACGTTTGAGTGTCTGGCACTGAAAAAGCTCATCCACACTGTTGCCACTGCCAAAACTGCAGTCTGGAAAGGGTTCTGTTCCCACAGAAACTTAGGTTTGGACGGTTCCAGCGTCTGTGACAGCGTTCTCTGAGTTTCCAAATGGTTCCCATCAAAAGTGTCAGCAGTTGCGACTCGCAGTTGCGCCAGCCACTGATATGAGGCGCTCATCAACCAAACCAAGACACGGTGTACGACCAAGCACGGATCCCAGACGTTAGATGTCATCGCCACCAAAAAGAGCCTCATTGTCACCTGTGTTCACCTGCCCATCCTGTTCCAGCTGTGAATCAGCACAATCGCACTGGCATCTGACTCTTCTAATGCAAAATCCATGCAAAGCGCATCTAGTCTCATGTCATCATCAATGCGAAAACTTGCCATGTCACGTAGAAACCCTTGTACCCATTGGTGTTGTAAAACTGTCAGTCATCGTCAAAGTCCGCTATGCTAGGCGTGTCCACCTGACACCAACTCTCTAAAAGGCAGTAGCACTGACCAAGGTGCAAAATGTCACACACTAAGGCTCCGTGAGAGGCTCAACGAAGCCCAAATGGGACTGCAAGCAGGTCACCAATGGAGAACCCCCAATGATTTAGCCTTTGCCTTCCACGACACTCTGGCGGCTATTCGAGGCAAACAGCAGGGAGACATTCACAATCAAGCAACAGCGGTTGCAAAGCGGCCCTTAACTGGTGCCGGCGACCCGGTGGTCTGTCTGCACAAGCAACTGGAAGCCAACCATACCCCCTGCAAGTTTGGGGGGGCAACCATAACCCTGCGCTGGAAGGGGTAGACACCACACATCCAATTGGGCTTCTTCTCCTGTTAACATCGCTCAGTGTTGCAGAAGACTCCCCTATGGCCTTCCAGCTAGTATGTAGCACAATGGAAGCCTCAGGGCTCCAAGGCGTCCATCACTGGGCGCTTATGATGCCTACTAGCAGTCGAGTTCCACAACAGGTATATGAGCTCCTCGTGGGGTCAACTACCCCGAACTATGCGAACTGCAAGACGACGGTCAAGCCGCGCCATTATAGGCACTGGCACTAGACGCACTGACGACACGATCCCCACTGAAGGGCAGTACTTCTGCAACGACGACACTAGACAAGGACCTAAGGTTACTACTGAAACGTCGGCTGGCCTGTGGAGTGCCGTAATGAAGCAAACCGCAGACATACCTGTAGGCCTAGACAACAACACCCCAGGGCTAGTTGCACTTACGACATTCACTGCTTGAGAAACCATTTGCAAGACCAGCAGAATCTGCCTGAGAAACCTGACAAAAGGCCAGCCCCCTTCAAAGTAGCAAATGTAATCACGTGAGCAGGAGCAACAGCTTACCATGGAATTATCTTCCAGCTAGGGTTCGGGTTCCTGAGTGGCCAACGATCCGCCACCGAAGCCATAACACGAGCTACAGTTGGACTCTCACGGGCCGGAAACAGTTCCGACATGCGAGGTGCTATGGGTGGAGCACAAGTACTGGCAGTGCTGAGTACTGGAGTCTCCAGAATAGACACAGATTTGACTGGAGCCACCTGAACTCACGGAAAGGTGCGAGGGGGCGCGCAGAGTCTGACTAGATGCCGAGAGCTCACCGACGCCAAGGCCCTAGGGCATGGCCCTCCACCTACAGCCATAGCCGTCCTTACGTATCCAGATAACAGGTTGTAAACTGGCTCGTATAAGGTTGATCCCGGTAGATGCAAATACATCGGATGCTGTAGCCAGCTGCCTCCACTATAAATCAATATTCCTTCCAGGATCACGAGAAATTGGGCTGGTCTGAGGCTATGCACTTGACAGTAACCGATGACCTAAATGGGTTCTCTCCCCAGAAACGTCTGGATAGAATTTAAAACCTGTAACTTCAAATTATGTCTACAACCCGAGGCTAACAACGAACATGGAAATATGGGCGCTGCCTTAGTGTTTCTTGTTCGATGCCTGGAGAGAAAGCCTACCACACAATACAAAAGATAGGCTAGCATATCGAACACACCCATATACCAAGCCCATTGAGTGTAGGTGTATAAGGGAGCTACCCGACCTAGAAGTCATCCGGAAAGGATTGTTGACTCCACCTGGTCACGGGCGAAGCAGATGAGCATGAGACGACAGGACATCCAACGCAGTACAATCCAAAAACATTGAGTGGAAGGTCGCTGCAGATGTATTAGCCGACCATGTTCGTAAGGTACAACAAGCTAAGGCGTCGAAGAAACTCCACCAGAGCTCTCCCTTGAACTCCTGGCCTCTGTATCGCCAAAATATCCGCTTGCTGCAGCTTTAGTAGCAGGAGCGGGACAAGTATGGAAACAATCCCTTTGCCGACATATAGTGCACTTGGTTGCCAGTGGCAGAACACCACGAGAGATGTTTGACCAGACCATGCAGTTTGGTATGCATGGAACTACTAAAAGGCAATAGCGTCCATAGTTTGCTAGACTGCTGACCAACATCTTCTGCTTCGTAGATGAACGACATCCTGTCCATCTTGTGCATCCAGGCTAGGGCCTCCTTGTCACGACCTCATTGTGGGAGTCATCCCTAAATAAAGCATCTTCAAAGGGTACGAGCTCCTCTTAGAGAGAAAGCAGGAGTAAAGCCCAGAGTAGACCCAAACACCACTGAGGGATTACTAGTTGCACTCCTGCGAAGCATGATACTCCCTAAAATTACCGGCCATGGAATTCCAAATACATATGTGAATGAACATGGGATAGCTGATGAACATGGGATAGCTGATGAAGTCCTTCCGTTCTCGATTGCTAGTAATCCTGATGCAATGAGGGATAGTGCCGTCCACAACCATGACTATGGTAACCGTCACTTCTCGCCCCAGCTTAGAGAACAAGAAGTGCTCAGGGTCCTCCGAGAATTCGGCAGTAATGAATACTGGAGGGATAAAACTACTCACATCTTCTCATTGGACTGCAAGCGTTGCCGAGCGTCCAGCAGAGCCCTTGAAGAATACAAGGGAGGCCAATGATGGCGGCCTTGTTTGATGCCTCGTTTCTTTACCCTTGTTTTGGGGGCCATAGTTGTCCATTGTTCGTGCAATTTTGCTGTCGCCCCTGCCGATTTGATTAGGATGGCATGTGCAATACTTCTGGCAATCACGGTGTGAAAACTGACAGCGTTTAGTGCCGATTTTGCTGGCAGGTGCAGTATTTGCGACTTGCGTCGCACCAAACTCACAGAGGGTGAGCGTGTAGTGCCGTCGCTTGTGGCACTACACGCCTTTTAGTGTGGGAAAAACCAGCAAAACAGGTCCAGCGTGTGGCGTGTAGTGGCTCTTTTTTTCTAAACTATATTGATCTTTAAAAAAGTAATTACAACCGAACACCAGGAAACGGTGAAAATGCGTCTCCGGCCACAGCGCGGAGCGTTTAGTGGNAATTACAACCGAACACCAGGAAACGGTGAAAATGCGTCTCCGGCCACAGCGCGGAGCGTTTAGTGGGGTACTACACGCCCACGCGGTCGCATCTAAAAACCGTTGTTTATTCACAGCGCGAAGCGTGTAGTGCCGATCTTGCTGGCAGGTGCTGTATTTGCGACTTGCGCCGCACCAAACTCAGAGGGTGAGCGTGTAGTGCCGTCGCTTGTGGCACTACCCGCCTTTTACCGTGGGAAAAACCAGCAAAACAGGTACAGCGTGTAGCGTGTAGCGGCTCTTTTTTCTAAACTATATTGATCTTTAAAAAATAATCAAAGGACCGGAAAACCCCACAAGTCAACTCCTGCCAAGAATCAACAAACAGATGTGAAAATGAAATGGCAAAGCCAAGAAAGAGAGAGGACATGGTGGAAGAAAGATTGTGTTCAAGAACGTGTGTGTGAAGCGCTGTGTGTGACAAAGCTGTGTGTCAAAGAGTTGTGTGTGACAGAGTTGTGCGTGACAAGGTTGTGTGTGAAAGAGTAGTGTGTGAAAGTGCTGTGTGCGCCAAGGGCCACGCTTGCCACACAAAAGAGACGCGGCGCCACACGGCCCAAGCGCGACCAAGCGCGTCACAAGTGCTACGCCTGCCATAAGCAGTGCAAAGTCCATGTCACCAAGCCATACAAAACGAAGGAATGTCGCCAAGCGCCACGCCTGCCACGCAAAAGAGGCGGCGCCACAGGCCCAAGCGCGTCACCAGAGCCTGCCCAGTGCCGCAAGTGGCACGCCTGCCACACAAAGTGAAAGTCCATGTCACCAAGCGCCACGCCTGCCACACAAAACGAAGGCAGATGTCGCCACGTGCCACGCCTGCCACGCAAAACAGGCGCGGCGTCACACGGGACCAAGCGCGACCAAGCGCGTCACCTAAGCCAGCCCAGTGCCGTAAGTGCCACCCCTGCCACAGAACGTGAAGATCCATTTCACCAAGTGCCACGCCTGCTACACACAAGGAAGGAAGATGCGCCAAGTGCCACGCCGCGACGCAAAAGAGACGCGGCGCCACACGGGACCAAGCGGGACCAAGCGCGTCTCTGCGAAAATCCGAAACACCTAGGCGTGACTCCCAAGACCCAAACAACCAACACTTGCCAGCGTCAAGTCCCTTTTACGCGAACAGAAGGCACAGACAACGAAACGAATCTCTGTCTGTCGGTTGGTGAAAACAGCTATGCTAAGATGCTTGTCACTTCTCAGCTTTGTCTGACTCACACTTCTTGAGAAGTCAAGTCACGGGCGGAAACTCCATTTCCGGTATTCAAACAATTCCAAAGCAAAACGAGTTGCTGTTTCCNACACTTCTTGAGAAGTCAAGTCACGGGCGGAAACTCCATTTCCGGTATTCAAACAATTCCAAAGCAAAACGAGTTGCTGTTTCCAAAAACGTTCTCTGGGCAAAAGTCACAAAATACCGTTTTTGCCACTCACTTGGTTCACTGCAGCCCTCCCACAAGCAAGCTCTTGCCGCCCTAGATGCATGCAGGCGAAGCTGAAGTTCTTTTCCACTTCTGTGCTGGTGTTGAACCACTAAGTTTGTAACCTGGCACTAGCACTCTAGCAGCGGCCACTAAGTTTGTAACCTGGCACTAGCACTCTAGCAGCTGCCGCACTTCAAAGAACTGCACACCACAACGCTGCTTATGGATGAAGGCATCTTTGCGACAACGTCTCTCTTCCTTAGGGGCGTAGTCATAAAAGCCGCTGTGACATCTGCACCACCTAAGACGAGATCTAGGACACCGGCAACACCTAACAAGGCTTGTAGAGCATCAGCTGAAGGAGTTGACGAACTGATACCCAATACTCTTGCCGAGTCCGGATTCTTCGCAATGTCCTTTACAACGATACGGCATCTGGTGATACCCCCGCCCCACCGGGTAGGGATAATCCTACAAGATTTGTCCAACCCTTTGGCTTCCAATTCTTACAGATTATACAGTTCACCAGTTCCCAAGTCAGACAGGTTCTGAATCTCTTTCTTCATGCCCAAAAGAGTGCTTTCCCCTGACAATTCTTTCAAAGTAGTGTCATCAATGGCACTTTCGGGTTCCCAAATACGNAATACGAACATGATGATTCCCAAAAGGTACAACCACACTAGTAGCATTTGTTGCAAACCGAATCGAAAACAGTGGCAGGTCACGAACCGGCTCGTCCGAGTCTGTAGCCATGAAAGAGAGATCTTCCACGTCCGCAAGACACAGTGACAAACGTCGCCTCGATCTTTCCTGGTTAATCTCTTGCGGTTGCAGTTCAAGCTGCTCTAGTGGCGTATCCGAGCTCCTTTTCGTGCTCGTGACCCGAGCGTATTCCGTGTCAACTTGGAGTCCGTCAGTAGAACCTTCCATGGGCGAATCCAGTTCTTCCTTGACGACTACCTCCTCAGCACGGAACTTCTTGAGGTCGGATCCTTCTGGCGCATCTCCATCTCGTTTCAACCCTGTTTCAGGTGGTGACTCCAACCCTAGGATATCTAAACCATTATCCCCAAAATCAGGTCGATAGGAACTCGAAGTGTTCACTGGCACAATCTGGGCACTTCCAGATGGATTTGGTGGGGGATCAAGATCAGGTTCATAATTGTCTTCCTCTTCCGGTGGTGGAACATCCTTCAAACCCAAACCAGGGACCTTATCGGGGTTCTTTGGGGGTTCAACAGCTTGTTCTTTCATCCAGTTCCAGTAGCGAGCACAACAAGCCTTTGAATGGTTCTGCCCCTGACGAGTCCCATAGATCTCGATGGCTTTACAAGCGCTGCAGCCTGGGGTAACTTCATGTTCTTCCACCCACTTGAGAGGAGGTCCAGTGGTGGATTTCACTAAATCCTGTCCTTCGGCTTCGGGGAGCATATTCACTGGCTCCGAAGCAGATGGACCAATTGGCAACCCTGATCTTTCATCCACCAAATTGACAAACAAACCACAATCATTCACAACAGTTAATGGCAAACACAGTTTCAAACTCTTCGCAACAAAAACCCTTCTTACCATTTCCACTCCAATACGAATCTTCGCAACCACAAGACTCCCCACGGATTCAAATTGCGGGTGCAAAAACGAAGCTGGAACAAAACGTGGCAAACTTGGATTAGAGTTACGCAGTGAATCCGGAACCTCAGCCAAAACCTTAGAACCAAACAGTGAAAATGCATCTGTTTTGCATTTCTCCCCAAGAGCAATCTCACGCGGACTACGCTTGGAATCTTGCACAGCGGCAAAATTGTTATGTGCAAAGCAGACATAATTGAGCAGCATCTGCAGTGTGAACGGCTCGCACAGCAGAGCAAGACCAAATTGCCTTTCACAGTCCAGTATGACAGTTTTGATACCTTCCTTGATCAACCTTACGGCGCGCTCAGCGTGTCCTGCACTCTCATGGCTTTGCGGTGCAGCGCGCTTTACAGTGAACAAGTACTGATCTGAGACACTAGTCACTAAGCTCGAAACAGCTTGCTCTGAGTCTGTGACCAATTGCACGGAGACTGGCTCAGATCGCAAACCAAACCCACGCAGCCAGCGCACCAAGCGTGTACGTGTGGCTTGCGGATCAGGTCCGCACAGAATAGCACCAACGCTGGATGAAAAAGTTTCTTTCAAGATCAAAATCTTGTGAGAGGTTGGCTGTTCCTCAGTGCCTATTTCTAAACCCTGAGTTACAAANATGAAAAAGTTTCTTTCAAGATCAAAATCTTGTGAGAGGTTGGCTGTTCCTCAGTGCCTATTTCTAAACCCTGAGTTACAAAAGCGAAATCAGCATGAACCTCAGTAGACAATTTCTTGTCCTGTCGTTTACGTCCATGTCGATGAACACCTTTGTATGACTGACAAACCTCACAAGATGGTTCAAATGGAACATGACCCCTCATTCTATGAGCTGCCATTTCATCTGGCGTCAACACAGAAACCATGTCTCCCAGAACAGCACACAATTCTGGTGGGTCAAGTTTCACATCTTTCCCTAGATACGGTTTGACCAAAATCCAAGGAGTGTCATGCCAAATTGAAACGTCAGTAGCCTTAACACCTGTTGCCTCATGAGACATGTCTACCCCATGTTTTNAATTGAAACGTCAGTAGCCTTAACACCTGTTGCCTCATGAGACATGTCTACCCCATGTTTTCCAACAGTAGTTTTCCAGCCCAAACGTCCCAACTTGCACGTTGACAAAATGCAAAACGCGGTCTGTCCGACCAAAACATCGATGGGAATCACTCCGGTACGCTTATCCCCTTTAGGGTCGACAACCTGGATTTCCAAA
>BGPT01001587.1:45627-56520 GCA_003297045.1 Symbiodinium sp. clade C Y103
CCGATCCTTCGCGGTCGGTTTCCTCTGCATCTCGTGAATTCACCGATCCTTCGCGGTCGGTTTCTTCTCCCAATTGGATACACCTCTGCCGCATACAGGGTTCACTATGGGATTCAACTGCAACTTTCCCCACCTGGATATACCTCTGCCGCCTGCAGGATTCACTATGGGTACCTAACTGCTTCGTAAATTCTGTTTCTTCGCTAGAAACCTCACATGCAACTGACGCAGCCGCAGCAGCCTTCCCCATTCGGATATACCTCTGCCACCTGCAAGATTCACTATGGGTACCCAACTGCCTCGTCTCACTGGCAACATGCTTCTGTCCCACCTTGGACCAATCTAATTCATACAAAGCCTCACTGTCCCAACTCAGTGTGTCCTTNCTTCTGTCCCACCTTGGACCAATCTAATTCATACAAAGCCTCACTGTCCCAACTCAGTGTGTCCTTAGAAGCGCGTATTGGGCTCGGAGTATGCGCAGACTCTTCCTTAGTCACACCTGAGCTTGGTAACAATGAGCTCAAAACCAGAACTGCTGACGAACTCGCCGCGTGCGATGCCTCAGCATTCTCCTGAGTCGAACCGTCCGCCGGTTCCTCTGTGGTGGCTTCGCATTCTGAGTACCACCAAACTCCTGAATCGTCACAAACGGCAAACATCTTGCCTTTCTTACCTCCACCTTTGGAATTACCTTTACCTTTCGACTTGCCTGATCCCTTAGTNAAACATCTTGCCTTTCTTACCTCCACCTTTGGAATTACCTTTACCTTTCGACTTGCCTGATCCCTTAGTCACAGGAGGGGGTCCTTTCCCTGGCAAAGCCTTCTGGTGACTTTTACAGTTCAAACTCACATGACCCATAGCACCACAATTATAACATTTCAGTTTAGTCATGTCTGTGGTGCAGTTCTGAACGACGTGGCCCCTGCGGCCACACTTGGTGCACTTCAATGCATTGTTATATGAGTTAACCGCATTCACAGTCCCGCTCTCCTCTGGATTTCCCTCAACACTAGACGATGGATCACCAATCTCCTCAGTACCTACAACTCCAAAAACTGCCTTCTTTCCAGGATTCAATTCCTTGAAAAGTCTATGCTGGTTCTCATACCACCTCGCAGCCTGCTTGAAGCCTGGATACGTAGCTGATTGTGCATGCATTCACAGATGGAAGACTCTTAACCAACATGTTCAGCATATCCCCATCTTCAACTCTCAAACCGCCCAGATCCTCAGCAGTATGCACAGTACTCATCATGCGTGNCATATCCCCATCTTCAACTCTCAAACCGCCCAGATCCTCAGCAGTATGCACAGTACTCATCATGCGTGTGTACCTAGCTACCGAATACTCAATCTGACGGATCACATCCGTCACGGCTCCGTCCGTCGCAGACGACGAAAACACCTTGGCAAGCAATTGAGCCCTTAGTGACAAACACTCCGCTCTGTTTCGTAATGAATATTCCCTTGTGAGCTGACGAACTTACTCATACCCATTACCCATATACGTAGTAGCATTCCCATACATGTCACCCGCTGATGTCCCAGGAATGATGTCCAACCCTTCCATGAAACCACTGATCATCAAAGAGATCCTAGAGTGACTAGCANAATGATGTCCAACCCTTCCATGAAACCACTGATCATCAAAGAGATCCTAGAGTGACTAGCAAAAGCTACCTTCAAAATGGAACAAAGACGAACAGCTCTGGTTTGTTGGTCCTTTGACAGAGAACTCCACAACACAGGTGTTGACCAACGACTGGCCTGCTCTACTTCCCTGCCAAACTGGATAGATCCCAAAGAGCACCAATTCACCAGACNCGAGGAAAATCTTGCCGTTGCTGTTGCATACCAGCAGGCAGTGGTAAACCCTGTTCCCTGTTGTCCGGCACAAAAGAACCACCTACGTCCATGCGTGCCTCACCAAGACGTTGAGGAACAAACTGGTTTACCTGTGCAAATCCCGCACCATTTTGCGTAGTCCTTGGTTCCACTGCATCCCCTGACATCCTGGACACCCTTGACACCCGCACCCAGGTCCTCGATACATCGGCGCCTGATACATCGGCGGTCCTTGGTNGTCCTTGGTTCCACTGCATCCCCTGACATCCTGGACACCCTTGACACCCGCACCCAGGTCCTCGATACATCGGCGCCTGATACATCGGCGGTCCTTGGTACATCGGTCCTTGGTTCCATGGCGGACCCTGTCCTTGGAAAACAGGTCCTTGGTTCACACGAGAACTGTCAGTCTGTGAAGGGGAATCTGGAACAGGAACGTTGCGTCCTTGCTGTTGTAACCAAACACTCCAAGGGTCAGATTGTCCCTGTTGCGGTACCTGTGCTTGCTCCCTAATCCCCTGTGCGGTCGNCAGGAACGTTGCGTCCTTGCTGTTGTAACCAAACACTCCAAGGGTCAGATTGTCCCTGTTGCGGTACCTGTGCTTGCTCCCTAATCCCCTGTGCGGTCGCACCTGCACCTGCGCATCCCGACACAAACCCTTCCTTCCCACCTGGCATGTTTTGTCCCTGGCATCGCTTCTTGTGCAGCACACCCACCTTGACTAGTCGGAGCAACACCCGCACAACCTGCCTCTTGTGCTCCTAGACTTCCCTGCGCACCACCTGAGAAGTCAAGTCACGGGCGGAAACTCGATTTCAGGTATTCAAACAATTCCAAAGCAAAACGAGTTGCTGTCTCCAAAAACATTTCTTTGGACAAAAGTCACAAAATACCGTGACGTCCAAAATGAATTCAAAACCAAAACAGGAAAACCAAAACGCAGGTTTGTGTTTTCCTCCCTCAGTAGTCGATCTTTTCAGCACAGGATTTCTAAGATCCTTTTCTCGTGCATGAAAGCAAGTACCAGGAGATCGACATGTGGCATCCTCAAGAGGAAAACCCAAACATTTCGGGGAAAACCAAACAAACACGTCCATGACCCATCCCACAATATGTACAAAACCCTTGCACCACAACGAGCAGATCATGACTCTCGACATGATCGTGCAAGGTGTTTTAACCTTAAACCCTTGCACCAGTCCGAAACATGACAACTCAAACGGTCACAAGTAACTTCCAATAACCACGCTTCTTAGTTCAGAAATCCTTAGAAGATGAAGAAGCGACCAAATTCAGATTTGTAATTTTTGCTCGGAAGTAGCACGCTGGCTCACGGCTGTGTAAACAAGCAGAGACGGAACATCTGACAGCCGATTGTAACATTTAGCTGTTTTGAGTTTTGTTTGGAGTGTGGTGGTAATAAGTTCTGTTTTATCCATTTAGTCACAAAAAAAATCTTAAGAAGAAGACAAAGCTGAATCAGACAACTGAAAAGATCAAGCCACCTGACACTTGATGATGTTATATCATTCCATCGATACCAACGGTGATGAAATCTTGCAACGATCACCATGGTAACCTTGCAAAATCAAAAATGACCAAATTCCAGTCTGACGACATTAATGGTGATGAACTCTTGTACTAAGCCAAAGGAAATGCTCAAACACAGCAAATTCCCAGATGTTTGAATTCCTCTGGAATCCTTCGACCTTCGCAGTTAGGATAATAATGTCCAACCCAAGCAAGGACAGAGAGACCACCTGAAGCCACGCAACTGTGCATACGATCAATTCGAACCGTTTGTCACAAGTTTTACAAAGCAGTAAACTTCTCATCATTTTACTTCCGTACGCAAGATGGAAACACAGTATTGGTAAGGACATCTCACGATTCGTACAACGAAGCCACCCAAATACAGGTGTCCAGATCTATAAATACTCTTTTCTCTTTGTTTCTGCGGATAGCTGTGGGCTTTGCTTTATGAAACTTGTGAAACTTTCTGGTTCGAATCAACCAGAAAGTTTGTCACACGTTCACAAAGGAAAGCCTAAAGCCGCGCAGCAACAAAGAGAAAAGAGTAATCCATGGATCTGGACACTTGTATTTGGGTGGCTTCATTGTACGAATCGTGAGATGTCCTCACCAATGCTGTGTTTAGATCGGAATTGATGATATTTCTACTAGATTCAAGCTCTCCCTGACCTCTGAACGTGATCGTGCTTCTCTCCAAGAATAAACTTTGCCAACCATGGCTAAGCTTGTCGCTTAGCTATATACCTATGGGTATTGCAGGCGCCAGCGCCTGCTTAAATGTGTTGGCATCTGACGAAAGAAGTCTTCCGAAAGCAAGATGGAAACACAGCATTGGTGAGGACATCTCACGATTCGTACAATGAACCACCTCAACACAGGTGTCCTGATCATTAATTCTCTTAGCTTTGGGCTTTGCTTTGTGAAACTTGTAAAAACTTTCTGGTTCGAATCGATCGTGCACAGTTGCGTGAACTTGTTTGGTTTGTTTTAAGCAGTTCGAGCTTCTGCAGTAACAAACTTAGATACAGTCAAACAGTTGGAACAAACTGATCAGTGTGACAACTTTACTGATTTGACTGCTCAAACCAAGCCAAGCAAGTTCACTGTGCACACCATCGATTTAACCAGAAAGTTTGTCACAAGTTCACAAAGGAAAGCCCAAAAGCCAGAAACAAAGAGAAAAGAGTATCCATAGATCTGGACATCTGTATTTGGGTGGCTTCATTGTACGAATCGTGAGATGTCTCACCAATGCTGTGTTTACATTGGAATTTGATGATATTTCCATTGGATTCTAGCTCTGCCCAAAGAGTTCTGTCCAGAACTGGATTCTGGATCATTTACCATCAACTTTGGTGCGATCTATCTTGATTTGACGTTTTCTGCATGATCCCGATCCCGAGCAGCCTACGTTTGCTCGTGATGGACACTTCATGATCATCTACGTCGTGGAGACTGGATGATGTGTATTTATTATGACCTCTGAACGTGATCGTGCTTCTCTCCAAGGATGAACTTTGCCAACGATAGCTAAGCTTGTCGCTTAGCTATATACCTATGGGTATTGCAGGCGCCAGCGCCTACTTAAATGTGTTGGCATCTGACGAAAGAAGTCTCTACAACTTCGTGTTGAGATGTTTGATCTTGATCACCGATGTGGTTATTTGAACTGGATACGTTGATCCAGGACCACTATTTCTGCATCTTGCTTACGGAAGTAAAATGGTGAGAAGTTAACCACATGCCTGGGCTGGCATTGGTTACCTTCTCACATACTGGAACTACATAATGCGTGGTATAGACGTTTGGTCTACAACTTCGCCATCTCCGATGCTATGCTCTATTGCATCTNCATAATGCGTGGTATAGACGTTTGGTCTACAACTTCGCCATCTCCGATGCTATGCTCTATTGCATCTAGTTGTTTCGCGACACGCTGCGTACTTGGAGTGTATCGACTTGGGTATTTGCGTTGCTATTCGGCTGGATATGATGAGTGTAGAGCAGAACATTCTGCTCTCCAGCTGCTTTGGGACATGGACATTTGTTTTTTTCCTGAACCGAAGTTATTTGGAGAAGAAACATGATGTTTCCAAGAGTTTTCTGCACAGGAGATTTGTATAGTTTTACTTGTGAATCACGCCATTCTCGAACACTCGTTTTCACGTTTGACTGAGAACTGAACATTTTGAGAATTTTTGCGATGATTTCTTTTCTAGAAAGCTGTTTTGAAACTCAAACAGCAATTTGAACACAGTTTGGAATTGTTCCATCAACCTTTAAGGAAAGGTTGATGTTCAGAAGCAGGAATCGTGTTTCCTCGTCAGACATTGGCTCAAGGGAGTTGAATTGTCAAGAACTTATCTGAGCTGTAGTTTCACTATCAACAGGACAATGTAGGAAGACAGACACTTGGTCGTCTGCGTCTTGTGTTTGTGCGGCCGNACTTATCTGAGCTGTAGTTTCACTATCAACAGGACAATGTAGGAAGACAGACACTTGGTCGTCTGCGTCTTGTGTTTGTGCGGCCGTGTGCCGAACTTCTTTTGTATTGCGTCAGAACGAAAAGTCCGAAGCTGGCGTGTGCACTTAGGAGTCGTGGTTGAAACTTTCTTTTGTTTTCTGGATCTTGACGTCGATCTAGTATGAGACTAGAATTTCACATGGTAGCGGAGCCCTGCGGGGCTGCCNGTTGAAACTTTCTTTTGTTTTCTGGATCTTGACGTCGATCTAGTATGAGACTAGAATTTCACATGGTAGCGGAGCCCTGCGGGGCTGCCCACACCATACACTGCCGACCCCAGCACTAAGGATGTCAACTAAGGTGCTAAGGTACCATGGCATTGAGCCCCTGTATACGCGTGGCAGTTGAGCTTGTGCTAAGGTAACTAAGGTACAGACAGTTGACTTGTGAATGGGTCAGTGTAGTGGTGTGCTTGTAAGGAGCTTAGTGATCCAAGAAACCTTTGGGAGACGTGAGATCGTAGATACAAGAGAAGTTTCTTTTGCATTCTAGCTGTAATCAAGTATGGTCTCTGTTCTTGACAGGCTGTTAGGTAGTTGAATGGTGACAATTGTGAGCTGTCTTTGACATGTCAGGTGTGACATAGATGTTTGCCTGGTCGGAAGAGCATGGAGACACTTGAATAGCTGTGGAGAATGCTGTGTACGTACAGTTATGTGTTTAAGTTTGTTGCGACTGGATGTCAGCTAACTTGCTTGCGTAGGAAGCGGTTAGGACTCTAGGCAACGTAATGCTAGTAGAGGTGTAAACGGAGGTACGCATCTGTGACGCGTTTACTAAGAACGGTCAAGACCTCAGCCTGGAACCGAGAAGCTAGTTTTTGTTTAGTTTGTTAAGTTTAGTGACCGTGGCTGCGATGTTACAGGTGGTAACAGCAGACGGTGCGAAAGTAGTCAATCTGATGAGACACCAGGGTGTCTTGCATCATGGATTTTGTTTTACTGTCGTCTGACCACTCGTTTTCGTTCGTCTCTTGGACACGTCTGTTACGTATGTGAACAATGGATTTGTGCTGGAAATAAAGGACTTCATGTGCTTTTGGATTTTGGTTTGAAAGGGGGTGTTGGAAATTGACCTTCTTTCAGGAGAAGTCGCGAGCTTAATAAATTTCCACCGACCGTTCGANTGCTTTTGGATTTTGGTTTGAAAGGGGGTGTTGGAAATTGACCTTCTTTCAGGAGAAGTCGCGAGCTTAATAAATTTCCACCGACCGTTCGATTTCTCGGTATGAGCACAAGATCTCATATTGGGACAATGGTCTCGAGCCTAGTTGATGACGCTTTGTCAGAGACGTGATTGGGCACTCGATTTCTCAATGGATGTTACTTGGATAACATTGGGACACTGACCAGTCATTGTATAACGTTTTGCGAAGATGACGGTATGTTCGTTTCCTCATCGTGCACTGTGGCAATGTCCGATTGTCTTCAGANGGACACTGACCAGTCATTGTATAACGTTTTGCGAAGATGACGGTATGTTCGTTTCCTCATCGTGCACTGTGGCAATGTCCGATTGTCTTCAGAAGTTCACTTTTGGATTTTCTGACATGCCTACCTTCCTCGTGAGGGCGCGGAATGTATGAAACATCCTTCTTTGTTTTCGTGTTGACTCCGAAGGTGTCTCGTCGGTGGACGTCTTGTGCTCTTGTGTGTGTGTGTTTGTTGAAACCTGTTTTACGACAACACTGTAGTGACTTGCTATTGACGCCATGGGATCCACTAACGTTATTTCTGCATGAGGATCTGGAACTTTGAGCTCCGAGGTAAACTGCCTTTCATCTGTGGATGGATCGTTTTTTCTTTGTGATGCTTGGAACTGGTTTCCTATCTGGAATCACTGGGATGGTATTTGCAACAGTTATTGAGACATTTGAAGATCATCAACATTGGAGTATCATTTGAACTTACCTGCATTGACGAATCGAGATGAACTCTGACTCCGTATCATCAACTTTGATGATGCGTGGGTTACCAAAGACCTATTTACTTCTTTTGGAAGTGAGATGTATCTGCCTGGGTTCTTTGAGAACTGTGAGATGGAAGAGCTTATTTCTGGAACTTTTCGATCTTGATGATCGCGAGTCTCTATGCAGACTTCATTGGGAGAGGTTTACACTCGCCTCGTCGAAAGGGGGTGTGAAAATAGAAGTGTAAGGACCGCCGAGGTGACTGTACACCCATTGTTCACCGAAGAGGTCTGGACACCTGTATTTGGGTGCCTTCATTGTACGAATCGTGAGATGTCCTCACCAATGCTGTGTTTACATCGGAATTTGATGATATTTCCACTGGATTCGAGCTCTACACGAAGAGTTCTGTCCAGAACTGGATTAAGATCGAGATTTGGATCATTTACCATCAACTTTGGTGCGATCTATCTTGATTTGACGTTTTCTGCATGATCCCGATCCCGAGCAGCCTACGTTTGCTCGTGATGGACACTNTGGATCATTTACCATCAACTTTGGTGCGATCTATCTTGATTTGACGTTTTCTGCATGATCCCGATCCCGAGCAGCCTACGTTTGCTCGTGATGGACACTTCATGATCATCTACGTCGTGGAGACTGGATGATGTGTATTTATTATGACCTCTGAACGTGATCGTGCTTCTCTCNCCTACGTTTGCTCGTGATGGACACTTCATGATCATCTACGTCGTGGAGACTGGATGATGTGTATTTATTATGACCTCTGAACGTGATCGTGCTTCTCTCGAAGGATGAACTTTGCCAACCATAGCTAAGCTTGTCGCTTAGCTATATACCTATGGGTATTGCAGGCGCCAGCGCCTACTTAAATGTGTTGGCATCTGACGAGAGAAGTCTACTACAACTTCGTGGTTGAGATGTTTGATCTTGATCACCGATGTGGTTATTTGAACTGGATACGTTGATCCAGGACCACTATTTCTGCATCTTGCTTGCGGAAGTAAGATGGTGAGAAGTTAATCACATGCCTGGGCAGGCATTGGTTACCTTCTCACATACTGGAACTACATAATGCGTGGTATAGACGTTTGGTCTACAACTTCGCCATCTCCGATGCTATGCTCTATTGCATCTNCATAATGCGTGGTATAGACGTTTGGTCTACAACTTCGCCATCTCCGATGCTATGCTCTATTGCATCTAGTTGTTTCGCGACACGCTGCGTACTTGGAGTATATCGAATTGGGTATTTGCGTTGCTATTCGGCTGGATATGATGAGTGTAGAGCAGAACATTCTGCTCTCCAACTGCTTTGGGACATGGACATTTGTTTTCCTGAACCACGGTTATTTGGAGAAGAAACATGATGTTTCCAAGAGTTTTCTGCACAGGAGATTTGTATAGTTTTATTTGTGAATCACGCCATTCTCGAACACTCGTTTTCACCTTTGAATGAGAACTGAACATTTTGAGAATTTTTGCGATGATTTCTTTTCTAGAAAGCTGTTTTGAAACCCAAACAGCAGTTTGAACACAGTTTGGAATTGTTCCACCAACCTTTAAGGAAAGGTTGGTGTTCAGAACCAGGAATCGTGTTTCCTCGTTAGACATTGTCTCAAGGGAACTGAATTGTCAAGAACTTATCTGAGCTGTAGTTTCACTATCAACAGGACAATGTAGGAAGACAGACACTTGGTCGTCTGCGTCTTGTGTTTGTGCGGCCGNACTTATCTGAGCTGTAGTTTCACTATCAACAGGACAATGTAGGAAGACAGACACTTGGTCGTCTGCGTCTTGTGTTTGTGCGGCCGTGTGCCGAACTTCCTTTGTGTTGCGTCCGAGCGAAAAGTCCGAAGCCGGCGTGTACACTTAGGAGTCGTGGTTGAAACTTTCTTTTGTTTTCTGGATCTTGACGTCGATCTAGTATGAGACTAGAATTTCACATTATGTCCAAGTGTCTTAGTATGTTGCACTTTGCAAGAGAGCTTCGTCAGCCACGCTCAGATTGAAAGTGATATGAGCTGAAAGCATCCGTATGGAAGCGCATTTCTCTCAAGCTCTTACATTGCAAACATTGTACACTCATCACATGAAAAGAAGTTGATCTTCCTGATTTTCTCAGTATGCAGCTTGATTCACTCTGCCAGGCAAATTCACGAGCAACGATTCTGCTTCTTCAAGCCAACATGCTGCACCATCAATGTTCTTACACCTCCATGTTCGCACCAAACGCGTTGACAAAGTTTTGTACTCCACACCATCGAAGACAGGTAGCCGCCGAGTGGACCTTCGTCAAGGTGCCTTAAGCTCAACGTTAAGGAAGTGAATTTGAAAGCCTGTCGAGGAAGGCTTCGAAGCCCCCTTAAGGTACCTTCGAAGCCTTCGAAGGCACCTTAAGAGGGCTTCCAAGCCTCGACGGGCTTCGAAGCCTTCCCGGCCGAAGGTGGCTTCAACGAAGCCTTCGAAGCCACCTTAAGGTGCCTTCGAAGCATTCCTCGAAGCCCCCTTAAGGTACCTTGAGAAATTGAATTTGAAGGTTTGTCGAGGAACCCTTCGAAGGTACCTTAAGATGCCTTCGAAGCCTTCGAAGTTACCTTAAGGTGCCTTCGAAGCCTTCGAAGGTACCTTATAGGTGCCTTCGAAGGCTTCGAAGGTACCTCAAGGCGCCTTCGAAGCCTTCGAAGGTACTTTAAGAGGGCTTCGAAGGCTTCGAAGGAAAAGAAGCTACAGGGAAGAAAAAAGAAAAAGCGGAAGAGAAGAAAAGAGAAAAGGAAGAGAAGAGCAAGAGAACTGGAAGAGAAGAAGAAGAGAAGAAGAAGAGAAGAGGTGAGACGCGGAAGGAAAGAGGAAGACAAAAGAAGAAAGAAGAAGGAAGAAGAAGGAAGAACAAGCAAGAAGAAGGAAGAAGANAGAAAGAAGAGAAGAGGTGAGACGCGGAAGGAAAGAGGAAGACAAAAGAAGAAAGAAGAAGGAAGAAGAAGGAAGAAGAATGGAGGGGGGCATGGGGGGGACGGAGAAGAGGAGGAGAAGAAAAAGGGAAAAGGCGAAGGC
>BGPT01001587.1:57775-122901 GCA_003297045.1 Symbiodinium sp. clade C Y103
TAAGTAGTAAGTAGTAAGTAGTAAGTAGTAAGTAGTAAGTAGTAAGTAGTAAGTAGTAAGTAGTAAGTAGTAAGTAGTAAGTAGTAAGTAGTAGCAGCAGCAGCAGGAGTAGTAGTAGTAGTAGCAGCAGCAGCAGCAGCAGCAGCAGTAGTAGTAGTAGCAGTAGTACTAGTAGTAAAATTTCCTGCCACATTGGTTTTGTTTACAAAACTATTAGTAGTGATAGTAGTAGTAGTAGTAGTAGTAGTAGTAGTAGTAGTAGTAGTAGTAGTAGTAGTAGTAGTAGTAGTAGTGGTAGTAGTAGTAGTAGTAGTAGTAGTAGTAGTAGTAGTAGTAGTAGTAGTAGTAGTAGTAGTAGTAGTGGTAGTAGTAGTAGTAGTAGTAATAGTAGTAGCAGTAGTAATAGTGGTACAATTTCCTGCCCCATTGGTTTTGTTCACAAAACAATTAGTAGTGATAGTAGTAGTAGTAGTAGCAGTAGTAGTAGTAGTAGCAGTAGTAGTAGTAGTAGCAGCAGCAGTAGGAGTAGTAGTAAAAGTTACTGCCCAATTTGTTTTGTTCAGAATGCAATTAATAGTAATAGTCGTAGTAATATGGTAGTAGAAGTAGTAGTAGTAAAATTTCCTGGCCCCTTTGTTTTGTTCACAAGACAATATTACAAAGTAGTAATGAGTACTGAGTAGTAATAAAAATATTACTACAAGTGGGCTTGAAAAGACGGGGCTTCAAGAAGCCTTCCTTCGAAGGTACCTTAAGGGGGCTGGGAAGCCTTCGAAGGTACCTTAAAGAGGTTTCGAAGCCTTCGAAGGTACCTTAAGGGGGCTTCGAAGCGTTCGAAGATACCTTAAGCAGGCTTCAAGCCTTCGAAGCCCCCTTAAGGTACCTTCGAAGCCTTCGTTCGTTCGTTCGTTCGTTCGTTCCCCCCCCCGGCCCCGGACCCTTCGACGAAGGCTTATCGTTCCCCCCCCCGGCCCCGGACCCTTCGACGAAGGCTTAAGGTACCTTCGAAGGGACCTTAAGGTACCTTCGACGAAGGTCCCTCGGCTGCTGCCCCATCGAAGAGGCTGGGATCGCACAACACTCCAGGACCCTTGAGCCTGATCGTATCAATTCTGTCCGCCACCGCATCTGAACGTTGAAGCTCATCTGAGGACACATTGGGCTCATCTTCGGTGTATGGATATGTCACTTCCCTCAGCAAAAGTTCGACAAACGCATCGTCATCATCGTATTCTCCAAAATCATCAAGAGCCATATCATATGATTCCAGATCTTCCAGTTCATCTTGTGAAAAAGCAAACGTTGGCTTGCCATCCTCATGCATGTCATTAAAGGAATAGTTTGGAGTTGTTGCAACATCAGAGATGGCATTGATGCGCATTTGCTTTTCAGGCCGCAGGCTTGTCACTCATCCATTGGCACAGCAAGTGAAGAACTGCTCGAAACACCCAAAGGAGTGTGTGGCGCTGCAACTGCAGCACTTGGCGGTGGAGAACCAGGTTAAGAATCAGAATTGGGAAGCGGCGTTCTTTCAAGATCTTGGGAATTCCCCAGCATCGTTTGAAGCATCACGATGGGCCGACTTCTATGGATGCTTACCTGGTCATGATGTCAAACTTGCAGACGCAATTCAAGCATATATTGACGGATTCCCCTTCGGACAACACACATCCCAAGTGGAGACCCAAGTCAGTTTTGGGCTCGATACGTAAAACACTACGCAATAGCTCCCAGTCCTTGGCCAAGTTCTTCCCCGGACCAGCTAGCTTCAAATCAAACATAGATGACCAGTAGTAACTTCAATTCCGGGTGAAAGTACATAGACGGCCATTCTTCACCAATAGGTTGAAAATTGATTGTTTTGACCTGTTTGTCACAATGCTTGTCCCAGAGTCCGGATGACCATATAAAGCTTTGTCAAGACGAACAACAGGTCGACGAAACTTCCAATATTCAAAACCAGGGGGCCATGCATCGGTAGGTATCTCTACCCAAACACAAAGGACCTGTCAACTTGGCTCCAAACTTCACGATGGGACGAAGGTGAGAACTCTTACATACAACGGGAGGGACTTCTCAAGTTGTCTGTGGAGAAATATTTAGAGATTGTCGGGAAGGACACTAAACTGAAGAAGGTATCCACACCTAGCCTTCCGGAAGAAACGAAGAACAATCCGTATCGGGCCCCTGTTCCTGGGGGGAAGAGAGATGAGTGCCCTTGGCGTGCCCATCAGTTCGATCCAGCAGCAGGTGTGTCCTACAGACCACCTCACTCGAGTCGAGACGTCCCACTCGAGGCCAACAGGGGAGCTCTGGCTCCACATGCTGCGAGTATCTTAATGAAATTACTACATGCAGCTCGAATAGCAAGATTCGACCTTTTGAGATCAATCAATGTTCTTGCGCGCAGTGTGACAAAGTGGACCAAGGAAGATGATGCAAAACTTCACCACTTAATGTGCTATGTCACCTCGACTCTTTCCATGAAAATGATTGGATGGGTTGGGGACGATTTGAAAGATATCAGCCTAGCCTTATTTGCAGATGCTGATTTCGCTGGTTGCGCGCAGTCTCTACGCTCAACGTCTGTGTCTCATCTTCATGTTCAAGGAAAGCACACCCGTTTTCCATTGGCAGGAGGTAGCAAGAGACAAGGTTGTGTGTCTCATTCAACCCCGGAAGCAGAAATACTTGCTGCCGATACAGCGTTGAGAACATTGGGATTACCATCGATTAGTATCTGGAAAGTTTTGGCTGGAAAGTTTCCGCAACTTCTCTTCCATGACGACAACCAAGGGATGATTGGTGTAGTTCGTTCTGGGAGGAACCCAACAATGAGACATTTGGAGCGGACGCATGGAATTTCTATTGCCTCTCTCCATGAGCATTTTCAACAAGATCATTTCGTTTTGATTTATGAAATCACTGCCAAGATGGCGGCTGATATCCACACCAAAGGGTTCAAGAATCCATTGGCATGGAAGAAGGCATGTATGCTCATCAACTTGTTGGAACCTGGTGATCTCTCGAGCAAGGAATTGTTTGATATGATGCAACCTGGGACTGATGTGGATACCACTGTACGTCAAGCTTTTCAATCCAAGACAGATGATATCCCGAACTTTCCCCACACTGAAACTCCAATCTTGCCTCGTGTTGTTTATCGTAAGGGTTTGTCCAGCAAAGGGCGTCTTCAATGTTTCCCTGGAATGGATCCCATTGTGGTTATCAAACAACCTGTCTATTACCGATCACGTCCTCCAGGAATTATTACACCTCCTGGTTTGCTCCGAAGCATTTGGATTCTCGCCAACGGAACCTGGACTAAGGTTGAGGACAGGGCATCTCCGCCTGAGCAAGCAATTAGATTTGACCGCTGGGTGGAAAGGGCATGTTTTCAATATCATGCACCGGATGGAAGTCAGTTGTGTTCCAGCATTACCGAGACCGCCAAAGCTGCGGGTGCCTTACAGGCCCTCGGTATGCCTCAATTGACCTTTTCCACAGACTCGTTGTACCTCGAAGCCATGACGAGTGCGAATACCACTCCCAAATCGATTCATCAGTGTCTCCATCCTGCAACAAGGGTGATCAATACGTTGGTCCGCATTGCTCATGGGGGGAGTCAAGGTGTTTCCACTGCTGTTATTGAAGATGTTTTTCAACATACTACTACCCGTGCTTTTAACAAACGAGTTGCTGCGGCACAGGAATCATCTATTTCTGATATTTGGGACTGGGATGGCAAGTCAAAGTTGGTACGAATTCACAATGTGCCTAGGCGTAGGAACTTCATTCCACAGGAATGTGGGGACTGCCCTTGCGCTGCTAGCCTGATCTGCGAGGAACGGGTTACAGAACAGACATTCAAGACCAATACACGCACTGTTGAAGACTGTTGGAGGTACAAAGGGGACAATGAAGAATCATCAAACCGCAAGAACGAATATTGGACTGGCAAGACTACTTTCCGGGTTATTGATGGATGTGAAGTTGAAGGTACAAAACCCCATCATGAGCCGAAACCTGGCGCCATAACTCTTTGCATAAACTGCGATGGGATGGATGTCATCGGTTTGGACGGTGTGTTTGTACCATATGCTTACACCGTCAAGATCATGGATGATGCCAATGTCTTTACTTCCGTTCAAATGAATTTACATCGCAACAATCGCAAGATTCTCGTTTTCAGATTTCGAAGAGCCATGTGTGACTATGCCCTGACCAAGTTCAAGATGAAAAGCATTGTCATGGATCTTTATGAACTACCCCCGAATAAGCCGTGTTTTCTTCTGATGTGTGCTGAAGAGAGGAACTGGTTTACATTTCTACAAGGGACGATGGAAGGAATTCTATTCCATATTGTTTCGATCCCTGCTGATGATGACTTACTGTCTAGTTATGGTCGTGCAATTGTGAAGACATGCATGAGATCCAAATCAGATTCCTCGTTCTTCGCGGGTCCCTGCACTGGAGGGTCACCGTGGAACCGTCTCAATCGATGGTACAGTGACATCACAGCCCACTTGATAGAGGCACAGAGGAAGATCTTTTGGGACCTCTGGGAGGAGTTTGTGGAGGAACTGTGCGACTCAATCAACCGTGGTTCTCCAGCTCTGATGGAATTGCCAAGGGGATGTGAATACTGGAAAGATGAGAGAGTCGTTTCTGCCATCGAAGGGACTGACAACACTGTGCATGACTTTGATGGGTGCATGTATGGGTTGAAGTCGAAACATGACACAAAACACAATCCTATCAAGAAGCCATGGAGAATTGTGTCGTGGGGGGTGAGTTTTCCGAAACTGAAACGAAAGTGTAACCGGAAACATGAACATTCTGAATGTGCCGGCCGTGACACCAAGCTCACTCAAACTTACACGCAATGGATCGCAAAGATCATCATGAGAGGTATCAATGAACATGTGATGAAGCATTCACACCAATCATTTTCTCGATCCATCAAGGATGAAGTGACGGATATACTCAAGTTTCAAATGTCACAGGATTCAGAAAGTCCACGCAGCCACAAGTCCCGACTTTCTTACCAGGTAGGTTGTGCCCGCCTTGCATCCAATTTCGCCTAGGGTGACTTACTGCAAGTGCTCTTGGGTGAACTCCCGGCATTTGTCAACTACATCCACTTGGGTCCGTTGACGGTTACCATTCACTACGTGGTTGTAACCAGATCCGTACTACCCTGGAGTACTGGCATTGTCAACAACTTCAAAATCACTTTGGGATTTGCATAGGGTTGTATTCACTACGTGATTCACCCTCGAATTCTCTTTTCGACATGGCTGCGGCGGCATCTTCTTCTGCTGGACCAATACCTGATCCCTCCGAGACAACCG
Source organism: Symbiodinium sp. clade C Y103 (assembly GCA_003297045.1). Classification (NCBI taxonomy): domain Eukaryota; class Dinophyceae; order Suessiales; family Symbiodiniaceae; genus Cladocopium; species Cladocopium sp. clade C. Next base: position 63,130 of record BGPT01001587.1, read on the forward strand.
GCATCTTTGGTGGCCAGCGTTCCATCTTCGGGAAAGGGTTGGGGCTCGCTGTTCTCAAGGGCCATGCAGATCAACCCAAAGCATGGACCCTACCAAGACGGTATGAACTACCAGATGCCATGTCCTGGAGGAACCCCGTGACAGATGATCTCATCAAAGCTTGGTGCAGTCATGGTATCCCAGCACTTGTAGTCTTTGCAGCCCACTTCCTAGCTCTGAGGTATGAGGAACATGAAATCACCCACATCATTCGACTGTCGGCGTGGTTACTGTCCATGATGACCCCTGAAGAGCATAAGTTGGGTAGTAAGGACATATTGGAGAAAGGGCTAGGCTTCGTCAAATTGTGGAAGAACAGTGATTACGTGGAAAACAACATTGGCCTGTTCTGCACAAAAGAGGTACACGAACGAATTGACGACATGTGGGATCTTCTCAACAGTCAATATGTTTCAAAACCCTTCGGTTCCTATTACACAGCTGGGCAAGCCCTGAAGCTACTCCAAGACAAAGCAATGGTCAATGGTCCAAAAGTCTTTTCAACAGCTCCGAAAGTTGACACTTGGCTGTTCAAGACCCGAACTGACAGGTTCCTTACTATCATGCAAGACGCATGTTATGCTGCTCCTAGAGGTCCGGATGGTACCATTGCTGCTGGTGACAAGCAAACAATCGAGCAATTGATTGGTTGGTTAGATTTTGAATCACGATGCTTTGGAATGGCCTTACGATACCACAATGCCACTTTAACTGATCTCAACGATATGATCATTGCGCAGACCATCCTGGAAGATGTGACGAATTACTCCAACAACAAGGGTAAGTTCAGATGCGCAGCACAGAACCACCTCATGGGCATGTTCACAATTGCCAGGGCACTGGAGAGATTCGTGGTTGGCTACCAGCGTATGAGCATGATCGGAGAAGTCAACGCACTTCGGGTGAGAATCAATGGTATCTACCAGAGATTTGACATCCCTGATGACTTGTACAAAGCCACCGGTTTCAATGTGATCAGTGCTGAGGTTGGGTACTATGCCGACGTGAAGATGAGATATGAGGCGTTCCAAGTCCAACGACACCTTGTTGAAGAAGACTGACACTCAGGGTGGCACAAGTGGATCGGCACTCCATCGATTCGAAGATTGGGGTGTTCCTCTCCTTCCAAATGACGGACGTGAGCCTCCTGATATCGCTCCTGATGCAGAAGGGAAGCTTATTCTGCCCTTCTGGTCCAAAGATGTCTACATTCCTGTTCCGGCTCAGCCGAAGACTGGTGGTGATGGTGAAGGATCTCACTCTTCTATGAAGGTAGATCCGAAGCCGGAGCCTAAAGTCGAGGCCAAGAAAATGCCAACACCTCCGTCGACACCAAGAGGGACTACGAAGTCAGCGCCGAAGAAGCCAACTCCCCCTTCCGAGCCACCTGAATGGGTGAATCCGGTACTCCCTACGGGCATTGACCGTAAGCTGGAAGAGGGCAAGGACTACAAGAACCTCGACTTCAAAGCATTCCTTCTTCAATGCGGTGCTACTCCGGTAGCGTCTATGTCGGATGGCCCTCATGCCACGAATGAGGCCACGTCTGGGTGGAGACAATATCTATGGAGATTCGTCTTTTACTCATCAACCGTGTTTGGCATCACGACGGAAGGCATCATGAAAACTACAATGCTCAACGCTTCGGATGAGGAGTGGCTCAAATTGTATCACTACATATATGGGCAATTCAAGCCTCCCCGTGTCTCAGTGCTTCGCACTTGTTGAGTCGATGTTAGTGATGCGCGGGAAAGTGAAAGATGATGAGCAACACAGGGCAACATCCCGCCTCATGTTGAAGACGATCCGCAACAATCTTGGTTGCAAGTTCTCGGAGAATGTCCTAGCGACTTCCCGAGTAGATGAGATCGGCGGAATGGTCCGGAGTGAACCTACCATCATGCTTGTGGACTTCGACTACAGGACGAAATCGACCCAAGGCAACACGGACAACATCGAAAGTGGATTGCAGAGTTTAGGCTTTGCTCAGCTTAGCATATTTCAACCAGATCGTGAGCACGTCACGGATCCAAACGCATTCCTGCAAACTGCTCGCAGCCTCCGTCATCATTTGAAGACCAGTATGGCCCTTGGATCAAAGACTACTGTGCATGTGTGGTTCTCATTTGCTGCAGTGATGAAGTTCAACCCGACCCAGCATGGTGCTAAAATGAATGTGCCTGAGGGTTTCTTCAACAAGTTCACTGACATCTTAGTCGAGATCCAAAAGGATGTAGCACGTCCAATCTTGGTGTGCTTATTGCCTGACGGTGAGTTCCACGGAGTTACCATTGACCAGCGCAAAGTGGCCAGCACCTTTGAACAACAACTGAAAGCAAAAGGCATCATGTCGACCACCACTAATTACATGTGGAGGGCCCTTTTCGCGATTGGTAAGATGCCTCACAAAATTCGTCAAGGAGCTGGGAAAGATCTGACCTGGGCTATTGTGGAAAAGGTCTTGTTTCGTCAGAAAATGATGCTCATGGGTGCTTTGGAAAAGGTGTCTATTGAGGATCTCAATGGCCGTGCAGTGGGCTATGAAAAGATTGGTATCGAGAAAGCTGTTTTGGACAGGTGCACAGTGCCAACCATCTTCAAAGAAGAATATGACCAATCAGCCTCGACCAGAAAACCTGTCGCATCAGACCGAGTCATTGGCTCGATGAAAAGCTCCGAATACATTTCAAGAACCAGTACGTGGGAGGAAGCTAGATTCGGAATGATGACACCTGTGCCCAGGACTGCAGAATGCGAATTTTGGCTTGAAGTGCCACGGGGTGCCAATGTGTATTTGTGTGACCGCTGTGCATCGGGTAATGATGCCACGTTCTTCTCAAATACCACATGCCCCCATTCATGCCTCAACTGTTCTGCAAATTGGTCCCGAGATTCAGCTTATGGCATCGAAAAGGACGAAGTGTTCATCATGCAACAACTTGGTCGAGTAGCAGGTCGTCTCTACGACGTCTACTCAAAGGATGCCGAATGGACAAGCCTGAAAGCCAAGCATGATTTACGTTCATTTCTGGTAGCTGCTACCAAGGTCTTTAAGTTTTCGACCAGCGACAAAGAACTCAAGGACCTGCACAAAACCATCTCAAACTTGGGTGCTTTACGAGTCCCTGTTTATCATTTCGCAAACAGATGCCGACAAGGACATTGTCGCCGTGTGGGTGTCATCCGTGAAGTGCGCAATGTTGATGGTCAAGATCGGTACTTCTACCAAATGACGTATGATGGAGGAAACGTCGCATACAAAGATTTTCTTACTGCCTTGCTGACTGAGGATGAATACATCGGTCTCTTCAGGGGGAAATCGAGAAGTGAGACTAGCGCTGAAGGCATGGGTGACATCGTGGAGTGTTGGATGGGGACGTACTTTCCACAACTCTTTGAGAGGTGGGGTGATCAACTTGAAGAATGTCGGTATGGACTTGAGAGCTCATTCTGGACGTATCAAGCGGCCTTCCGAGACTCAACCACTGACAACACCAGGGATGGCAGACAACACTACATTGACGGTGGATGCTGCAAGAGTCATTGACATCTTGAAGAGGCATGACAACATCTGGGAGAAACTGAACAAGGGAGAGATTCGTCGAATGACTCGAATCCCCGATGTCTACCATCACAATGTGGACGAGACCATTCATTAGGAGTGGATTCAGGTACGTAATTAAAATTAAATCACGATTTGAATCCTTATCGTGGTATATACTTCAACCAGTGCCTCCTAGGTATGAACTCAAGATTTGATTCTTTTTGTTGCTGGGTCTTTGCAGAAGAATTAACTCTGGATCTAATAATGTGTCATTGACAGAAGTTGATCTGCAAGTGCCTTGCTCCATTTTTTGATCAGGTTTTACCTGGGTGACTCAAATGTGTTCGACTATAGTGCAGGGGTTTGTGACTTTTTTCATTGCTTGTCATTTGAGGTTGCCAGGCGCGAGAATGCCAGAAAATACGCAAAAGTTGACTCTGCCGCTAGGGCATTGAACCGGATGGAGGTTGACAACATTCCAGTAGAGGAACGACCGCCAGCGTGGCAGTTGAAGAATTTTCGGCCAATATGAAAAGAATTAACTCAAGATTTAATTCTGCCACAACAGCCCCAAAACCAACCCTCACAATGGAAACATGAGACAGCTGTACTTCAAAGAAAGGATGGGAAGAGCAAGAAAAGAGAAAGAAAGGAACAGAGTAGAGAAAGTAAGACAGCGCCAGAGAGTTGAAAAGACAAAGGAGTTGGCATCAACTCAAGAGTTAATGCTTTATCATTGGGGGCCAATGCTAACCCTCAAAGGTGGAGAATTATCTCTGGAGTTAAGCCTTGCACCGTTGACCTGGAAACACTCATGGATGAAGAAGGATTGAAACGAGATTTGATCTTAATTAACTCTTGCATTCACTCTCTTCCCCATTCATTAGGAGTGGATTCAGGTACGTAATTAAAATTAAATCACGGAGACCATTTCTGACTCTGAGGATGAAGGCGGTGGCTACCCTATGGGTGCTTCTGGCCGGATGTCCAAGGATGATGCAAGAATGTCCGATGAAACGGGTGGGATTGCAGAACCTGCAAAAGATGATGAACCCATGGAGCAACCCACAAAACGAAGAAAGATCGAGGGCGTCGAAAAGTTCCCCGAGAAATTCGAAGACTTCATTGATGAGTCTCGCAGAGTCAAGTTTTGCCTCCACTGTTATGGAAATCATTTCATGTCAGAATGTGATGTCATGGACGCTCACGACACCATGCAGTACTTTGAAGGCCTCCAAGCGAAGTTGCGTGATGGAACGATTGGTGAACCGGATGCTCCACCGACTCAGTCTGCATCGGCACCATCATCTTCTGCAGCTCAACCTCCCCGCAAGGGGAATGGCCACAAGTCTGACCATGATCGATTTGCTCCAAGAGGCACTGGTGTTAATGCACAACTCAGAGGCAAGAAAATCAATTTGACCTTCATGAATGCCACAGCAAAATCCGACATCCAAGATAGGTATGAAGGTGGCTCCAGACTCGCGAATGGAGTGAAAGTGGGTGATCTCGGTCCTCAAAACAAACGGCAGTTTGACTACGTGATCAATCGTGCCGGGCTACTGACTCGAGTAGATGACCTGCTTCCTTCAATCGCAGAACTCGTCGACAAGACACCAAATCAGTGGTCGAGGAACCGAGGTTACTCCAAAATCAAGACAGAAATGCCCAGTGACTTGGTCGCTGGAAGACTCTCTCTCTCTCGCAAGAGCACGTGGTGAACCTTGCCTTGGAAGATCATGGATGCGTCCATATGTATGGGATGACTCTTGGATTGACGTGACTGAACATGACACTCGATGCTCACATCGCTGGAACATGGTGTTACGTCACTACATGGGAGTCGTGAGAACACCCAAAGGCTATCCTGGAGTGAAATGTGATGAAGGATGTTGGGTGAACATCATGGACATCTTGGTCTACAATTGGATTTGGGATGATGGCTATGACATCTCAATGGACAATGCAAAAGAAGATGTACTTGCTGAACGTCTACACCGGTTGTCCCAGTTCGTATGGTATGAAGTCAAAGCTTTGAAGACCGTCCGTTTTCAAGTCGTCGCCCTGAAGCTCAAGTTGGGTGACTTACGGTCTCCAACATTGTCACAGGTAGTTCAGATGACCCAGGTCGATGTGGACAATCTTATTGGCCCCGATCAGGAGGAAGTTTGGATGTGGCCGGTGGCAATCAGAACGGCAATTAACGGGACACTCAAGGACCGACTACGGAGTACGCGGGGTGGACTTGTCCATCGAAGTGGGACTGCCAGGGAGGTAGCGCGTTAGGGGAGTGTCACCAATGTATTTGGTGACACTCCCCCTCCTTCTTAACACGTGTATAGCGATCACGTCTTGGAGGAAAGCATTTCCCCCACTTGCCGTTGCGTCTCGTCTGTGGTTGCTGGGAAAGGATTTCCCACACCACCTCGTTGCGACGAAAACCATAATCTCAACTTGAACACATTCACTGTTTAATTTCCGGGAATGTATTTCCCAGGGAGTATGTATTACTTCCAATCTTGAACTATAACTGTACTCGTTCAGTAATGTTTGTAGGGGGTATGTTTGTAGGGGGTACTTCATTATATGTTCCCTGAAACATTTTGGTTCAAGGTGGCATTCATTGCATTCATGCTTCAGCTGTTGTTTCAAATTTTTTTTACGAGCTGTTGTCATGCATGTGTGCAAGGGCTTTCATTTGCTTTGGGCGTTTCAGCTTATTTTCGGTGGTTTTCATTTTGCTTGCTTTCATGATTTCCAATGCTTTTGACAACAAACAGGTTTCATTTCAGTCAACTTCACAGACATGGCATTCAATCAGTTGCACTCCAGTTCGGCGCGTCCGACGCATGGTCCGGGCATCGGTGGTGGCCCTTTTGCTGTTTCATTTGCTTCGCATTTCATTCGCTGATTTCTGCAGCTTTTTCTGGACTGGTACACTTTGGACCTCATCAGTGGAGACTGCTTTGATTCAGCATTTCTTTCAGTGGAATTGCCGTGGTTTTTCACACTGTTTTTCCATGGGGGATTCCCCCTCACGTGCCAACCTTAGTTCGGCTGCAGATGACTGGTCAGTGATCGAAGATGATTCTTTGCAAACAGTTGGAGTGCAACCGCGGTGCAAAGCAGGCCCATTACCTGCTCCACAATATAGGCAGAGTGTATCTAGACCACGTAGGGATCACTTGCTTGCTCCCCGTCATCAACTGGGAGGTTTGGCAGCGCCGTCATGCCCTCAACCTGGTTTTGATTCATTTTGCCTTGATTCCAAAGTTTTGCAAGTTCCGGCCTTACAGAGTCATGTTCCACGAAGTTTGCAACTTGAATTGGATGTCTCTCAGTCTGGGGGTGATAGTGGTATTGCATCCACAGTTGTGCAGTTGCAGCCTTGTCCTGTGCTGGCTAAACCAGCTCCAGCGAAACGCCATCGCATGCACCTCCGACCGGGAGCACCAGCGGGCCGGGAGCTTCTTCCATCACTCGTGTGCGATGTGCATCAGATTCAGCAGTTGTCATGTCCTTGTGGAATGCAGTGATCACAGTGTACCGTGCTTTTTCACCTTTGCTTCAGCAATTGCATGTGAGTGAATACCAGCAACAACATTATGCCAGACTTGTCAACAATTTTGCTGCCTCAACGTTGCTGAAGTATCTTTCAGCCTTGCAGAACATTTTCCATTTACTGTCAGATCNAGCAACAACATTATGCCAGACTTGTCAACAATTTTGCTGCCTCAACGTTGCTGAAGTATCTTTCAGCCTTGCAGAACATTTTCCATTTACTGTCAGATCTGCGTATTGATTTGGAGACTCTGACAGAGATGCAGCTGGCGGATATCCTGGTAGCTGGTCGTTTGTCCAAGCACTCAGAGGATTCTATGGCGTCCACATCCATGATGATCAAAGCCATTCGTTGGGGTTACAAGCAATTGCAGATTGAAGGTTTTGCNTCGTTTGTCCAAGCACTCAGAGGATTCTATGGCGTCCACATCCATGATGATCAAAGCCATTCGTTGGGGTTACAAGCAATTGCAGATTGAAGGTTTTGCAGTGGCTTTTGGTTCTCTGATTTCTTCGTTTCAGACCAAAATTCCGCATGATCGGAAGGAGAGCCTGCCTTTCAGCTTGTATCTTTTATCACAATTTGAGCGTCGCNTTCTCTGATTTCTTCGTTTCAGACCAAAATTCCGCATGATCGGAAGGAGAGCCTGCCTTTCAGCTTGTATCTTTTATCACAATTTGAGCGTCGCATTCTAGTGCGTGAGACTTAAATGCAGGAGATCTTGATCCTAGGATCATTTCTTGTGCTGCTTTTTTCAGGCCTGCGTTTTGCTGATATCCAAAGGACATCACCGACATCCCTCCAGTGGGACGGTGCCACCCTGCGGGGTCTTGCGTGGCGCACAAAGACAAGTTCGGCTGGGACCCCATTTGGACTTTTAGCCTGTGGATTCTTGTCGAAGGGTAGCTACAATTGGCTATTCAAATACTTGGTGCATTTGGATGGGTTGTTGGCTGCCCATGGTTCAGCGACTGTGGACTTCATGATACCCAGTTTTGGCCCGCAGGGAGTCCGTCTTCCACTTCAACCCATGAGTTATGCTGAGGGATTGTACTACTTGAGGTACTACTTGCAGCTGCCGTGGAAGAAATCACCGTTGGTGCTTGGTACATCTCCGCAGTCATACACAATCCATGGTTTGAAATCTACTTTGATTTCCTGGGGTACCCAGCTAGACCTTTCAGATGAACNCACCGTTGGTGCTTGGTACATCTCCGCAGTCATACACAATCCATGGTTTGAAATCTACTTTGATTTCCTGGGGTACCCAGCTAGACCTTTCAGATGAACATCGGCGTTTGCAAGGGAAACATCAGTCCAGAAATAGCTCTACTCGTTTATATAGCAGGGACGACGTTCATGGAGCACTCCAATTGCAGTCANACATCGGCGTTTGCAAGGGAAACATCAGTCCAGAAATAGCTCTACTCGTTTATATAGCAGGGACGACGTTCATGGAGCACTCCAATTGCAGTCAGCGATCGTGGCTGCGGCGCAGAAGGGCTGGCGTCCTGTCACGCCATTGGCCAGGGGGGGCCAACAACCACTGGTCGAACCAGATTTTTCGCTAGAGCAGTTTCACAAGTCAGCGCATGAACACACATGGCAATTTTTGAGGCTATCTGGACAGACTATTGAAGTGGTTGAAGATGTTCCACTTGCACCCAATGCAGAAGGTCATCAGGTTGATTCATCTTCTTCCTCCTCTTCGGACTCTGACTCATCTAGGTCTTCGGATTCCTCTCAGAATCCCCAACAGCAGGCGCCCCGTGCGGTGCCAGACCCCCCAGTTGCTGATGAAGTGATGGGAGCTTTGCATCGTCATACTTGGCATGTCATGATGTCTCGCATTCAGAAAGATGACACAGAATGCATTCACACAGCGNTGAAGTGATGGGAGCTTTGCATCGTCATACTTGGCATGTCATGATGTCTCGCATTCAGAAAGATGACACAGAATGCATTCACACAGCGTGTGGCCGACAATTTGCTGTTGCTCAACTTGCTGCGATTGAGGAACTCGAGCTTTCAGGTTCCCAAGTGCTATGCGGGCATCCGGGATGCCGGAAAGGATGGGCTGCTGTGGGAGCCTCTTAGATTGCCACGACATTTTGTCAGCTGATTCGTTTTCACTTGCAGTTCAAATGAACTCTGTCAGATGCTTTACTGATTGCATGTTGCGTTGAAAACAGTCTTGTTTTTTGCTGGCATGTATCACCTGGATTGTGGCTTCCTTTTTTACTCACCTTGATGTGCAGATTTATTGCGTTTGATTGCATTCACATGTGCACTTGTTGCATTTCCTCACTGGGCGTGGGGTTCATCAGCGTGTCATGCAGTGACAGCATTGTTCACCCGAGTGGTGCACATACATTTGATGCCAGCGCATCGCAGAGTTGATTGGATTATTTGCATCTGAGTGATGCTGGCTCAGCATTTCACGTGGGAATTTGATCCCACTGCATCATGCGGGGAATTTGAGATTCATGATGCTTTTTCTCATGTTTATTCACATGCCTTACCCCCCTTTGTTTTCGGTTTACCACCTGGAATGTTCACCAGTTCGCATACTCAAAAAAAAAAATCACCCACATGTCCATTCAGTTGGATCATTTATTGAGCATCACTTTCTCCCCTCAATCATCATGAGTTTTGCATTCTGCTTTTGATCGGCCCGTGCGGCCTGCTTGGGAGCAATGACGCTTTCTGAGATCTTGGTGGCTGCCAATGTTCCGCCACAGCAGGTGGATCAATTGATGAACGATGGTTGGACCTCAGAGCATTTTGCCCTTTGCGCCACATCCATGGAGGAATTTGATGGTGTGATGGCAGAGATCTTTGATTCAGCTTTGACACCTTTGCAGCGAGCTGCATTGCGCTTAGCCTGGACACGATGTCAACCGTCTCAGGGCCCCACACCAGCTGAGACACCCGCTACATCAGGATACCAAGATGTCAATGCCAATTCTACCTCATGGTCAGAGACGTTTGCCCCTAAGCTGACGTCGGCATTGGTGAGTGACCTCAAGGTGCGTTTCAAGAGAAACTGTCCTGCTGAAGTGCTCCTCCCTGAGAATCTTCCCAGCTTGCGGCTGTTATCCNACGTCGGCATTGGTGAGTGACCTCAAGGTGCGTTTCAAGAGAAACTGTCCTGCTGAAGTGCTCCTCCCTGAGAATCTTCCCAGCTTGCGGCTGTTATCCATGGTTGCTCATCAGAAGCAGAAATCGGATTACAAGTGGATTCCGTGGAAATATCGCCTTACGGAATCTAAGTGCGATGAGATTACAGCATCCAGACCCAATAAGGTCGCCCGTGCAGAGGGGCTCCAGCTTCANGTGGATTCCGTGGAAATATCGCCTTACGGAATCTAAGTGCGATGAGATTACAGCATCCAGACCCAATAAGGTCGCCCGTGCAGAGGGGCTCCAGCTTCACGCCATCCTGATGGACGAGCCCCCGGCTATTGAAATAGCCAACGGCAACATGGGCATGCACGCCCTTAGACAGATGTTTGAAACTTTTTCCTTTGCTATGGCCATGACAGAGATTGCACACCTTTCTTCCTTGAAGGGGTACTATTTGAAGTTCCTCAACATGATGACTCAGAAGTTCGATGCGGACACTGGCTTGAGGGGACCGACCATCCTCGAAGCCCAAGCAGCTGATAAAGCCCTTATGAACACAGTCATTGAGTTGGTCGTTGAACGCACCTGGAGTTGGGACGATGCTTTATATGAGGTTACCCACATTCGGGCTGACATGACTTCGCTTTTGCAGCCGCGTCCTCGTTTGCCCAAGGTCCCTCCTCAGGTTCGACATGAGCCATCTGTGGGGAAAGGTGGATCCCAGAATGCACGCCCAGCCCCATACTCTAAGGGCATTGGCAAGCAAGGCAAATCCAAAGGGAAGACTAATAGAGTGCAATGGTTGACAGAGACCATGGTCAAGGGCGAGAAGAAGCAGTTGTGCATGAGATTTCAATCAGGCAAATGTACACTGGGTGATGGATGTAAATTTCATCATGGTTGTGCATATCCTGTTGGTGATGGCGCTTGTGGCAAAGCACATGGTGCACTTACGCATGAGCGCACCCCACACTGACTTGGTGCGGACAATGGGGATCAGGAGGATCCGACAATGCAATATGACGCACAGCCCAATCCCAGCATTTTGCCAGGATCAGGGCCCACTACGACAGTTTCACAGGCTCCTTCCCTGGGGTCTTCAGCGGTACAGGTCCCTCCGCAACAGGAGGTCACAATGCATGAGCAGGTCCACCCAGTGGATGGTTTGGCAACTTCTGAGGCAACGGGACACGTCTCCCGTAGTCCTCCTCTGTCCTCTTCACATTTGAGAGATGGTTTATCAGATCTTCAGCACTCTTCAGGGTCTCATCCCAGAATTTTTCTCGATATATGTTGTGGCATACAATCACCTTTATCAACAGCGGTGCATGCTCTTGGTGGGGATGTCTTGAGATTCGACATTTTAATCCATCAGGCCGATGACNGATATATGTTGTGGCATACAATCACCTTTATCAACAGCGGTGCATGCTCTTGGTGGGGATGTCTTGAGATTCGACATTTTAATCCATCAGGCCGATGACTTGTTGGACGATGCCTGCTTTGAGCAGTTACTGCGCATTTGCGCATCTGGACTTGTGGCGTATGCCGCAGCGTCCCCAAGCTGCTGCGAGTATTCGCGCCTCAAATTGCGGCCAGGTGGCCCTCCTGCTTTGCGGACACCAGAGTGTTTGGAAGGGCTCCCTGACTTGACGGGTCCCCAGTTGCTCCGAGTTCAGGAGAGCAACCTGATGTTGGAGCGCTGCGTGACTTGCCTTCGACTTGTCATATCTTCAGGGGGCCATGGCCATCTTGAACAGCCACCTTCTGCTATGAGCTGGCAAGAGCCAGTGGTGCAACAATACATTGCTCAGGAAGCTTGTGCTTGCATTGCCATCGCGGCTTGCGGCTATGGTCGAAACTGGCATAAATCTTGGATGTTGGCTTCAACCTTTCATGCTCTTGCACAAAATCGAACAGTCACGTTAGTGGGCATACCGTCAGTAGTTGAAATTGCAGGTGCTTTAACCTCCTCCGGGCACTTTCTCAGTAGAGATACCGCTGAGTATCTGGAGCAATTAGCTTCTTCTTTCGCGAAATTGGTGTGCCCTCTGCTCACTACCTCGGGTTTGAATCTGGATCTTCCATCAGCTGTGCAGTGCTTGCCCATGAAATTGGTTCAGGCACCTCCTCGTGCTCGTCAGGATGGTGGCGGTTTTGCCTCTCAAGCGGATTGGAGCGATAGTCATTCATTTGCGGATTCATTTGGCGTTCTTCNTGGCGGTTTTGCCTCTCAAGCGGATTGGAGCGATAGTCATTCATTTGCGGATTCATTTGGCGTTCTTCGGAAAAATTTCTTCAAGCAAATTTTGCAGGACCGCTTGGATCAGGTGATTCTCAGATCTTTTGTGGAGCGCAGTGAACACCCACCATTTTCACCAGAACAGGTTGTTCCTTTTCGGGCTTTCATTGATGAATTTTTGCTTGCGCAGGGCATTACTCCAGATTGGACGGTGCCGCCAGACCAACATTTATGTTTGCATATTTTACAACAATTGTGCAGTTGTATGCAGGACCCTGNATTTCACCGCGTTTGTTTTCTTCCTCATGCATCCTTCCTTTATGTGGATGACTTGCTTTGGGTGCAGGAAACTACAGTGATCGGTTTGAGTGCGGCGGTCATTGCCATTCTTTGTCTTCTGACAGGTCTTCCAATCTCTTGGAAGAAGTGTGAGATGGGGGCTACTATTATTTGGATTGGGTGGTCCTTTAATCTNGGTCATTGCCATTCTTTGTCTTCTGACAGGTCTTCCAATCTCTTGGAAGAAGTGTGAGATGGGGGCTACTATTATTTGGATTGGGTGGTCCTTTAATCTCCGCGCAGGTTTTGTTGCGATTCCTGAATCCAAACGGTGCAAATTGGTGGCTTTACTTCAGAAACTGCGTTCATCAACACACTGTTCAAAGAAGACTTTGGAACGTTGTTTGGGTTTAGCCCTGTGGGTCACTCAGTTGTGGCCGGACATGCGAATCTGGCTTCATTATTTATATCGTGACCTTCATTCCATTCCAGCATCGCAATACTCTGTGGATCCCGGCAATTGGGAAGAGATCGTGAACAGCGTCTCCGATGATTTAATTTTTCTTCGCAAACCGAAGTTTACAGCCATTCCTCTGTCTGGCCACTTGGTCCAAGTACGACATCAAGCCGTTCATACACGCTCAGACCTTCAGCAATGTGCCCTTTCTGATAAACGCATCTGGTTGCGGATTAGAGATCCGAATTCGTCCAAGCGGAAGTTACCACAATGTTCCTTGAGAGTAGTGCAATTATATGAACGCTGGCTAGGGAAAGTGTCTCCAATCCGATCTATGTGGCCCAAACCCACATGGAATGGTCTTTGTGTGGCGGATGCATATGCAGCAGGCTCCAAATGTGGCATTGGCGGGGCCATATTTTTCTCTTCCGGTGCTTGTTCCTGGTTCAGCCTTCAATTGAGTTGTACGGACTTTCAACAATTGCATGTCCCGATGCATGAAGATCTTCAAAAAGATATTGCAGCACTGGAGACCTTAGCTCAGATTGCCCTTGTCTACATTACCATGCATTTTTTTCCAGGGGCCCGGATCCCCATCAGGCTACCGACATTGTCAGACAACACTGGCGCTGAGTCAGTGTCAAATCGTTTGTTCACCACACAGATGCCAACTGCCCTGTTTCTGGAGAAACTTTCTTTGATGGTATCCAGTTCCCATATGGAAATCGATGTAAGGGTATATCGTCCGTTCCTGAACCAGTACGCTGACTCATTGAGCCGCTGGCCGGGTGACGGAGATCCACCACATTTTTTCTTGATGTCGGATAGATTTTCTTTGACCCTTGCGCATCTCTGGAACGTTGAACGAGTTCCTCAGCTGATTCCGTCCACTGCCTGGATTCCTTGGACCTTGCCAACCTAGCTAGTTTGCCTTCTCCTTCTTTTTCTTGCTGGATAATTCCACTTGTTATTGGGGCGTTGTTGGCGTAATGATCCCTAAATTGTTGATAGTATTATTGGGGGATGTTGTGCCATCAACAATTTGGCATCAAACTGGAAGCAAAACAATTGCTTGACAAATTATCCAGCAANTTGATAGTATTATTGGGGGATGTTGTGCCATCAACAATTTGGCATCAAACTGGAAGCAAAACAATTGCTTGACAAATTATCCAGCAATGCGAAAAAGAATTAATAAATCCGAGTGAAGCCGAGTGAAGCCGAGGTTTGGGGATGTTTTGGATTTAAGTTTTGGCTTAAACATTTTTTGGCTGGCTGTGCGATTCGTGCGTTGCGATATNAGCCGAGTGAAGCCGAGGTTTGGGGATGTTTTGGATTTAAGTTTTGGCTTAAACATTTTTTGGCTGGCTGTGCGATTCGTGCGTTGCGATATATATATATATAGTTTATATCCACTCGTATGGGATATAAATATGAATGTAATGAATGTCCACCTTGAACTATAACTGTACTCGTTCAGTAATGTTTGTAGGGGGTACTTCATTATATGTTCCCTGAAACATTTTGGTTCAAGGTGGCATTCATTGCATTCATGCTTCAGCTGTTGTTTCAAAATTTTTACCCCCCCACCACACCTCTTTTGGCTTCCTTTTCTTTCTGTGCATCATCAGATATCCATTGGTCATTCGACCTGCCGTGGAACACCTATGATTCTCACATTCCAGCTACAATGGCGTTTTGTGTGCTTGCTCCTCATGTGGTCATCTTGATTGAACCAACTTTCATCTTTAACGTTGTTTGGTTTGTTGCACAATGCTGGAGTGAGACCTTATTAGTGCTGAAGTCTCCGGTGCATTTCATGCTTGCAGATTTCGAGTTCGCATCGCCGTGAGCTATGCGAGTGTTCAGTCAAATGTGATCTGTTGCCAGTATCACTTTCGAATTCATGTGTTTCAATCGAATGTCTTCCCATATCCAAGATATGGGGGGATGTTGTGCCATCAACAATTTGGCATCAAACTGGAAGCAAAACAATTGCTTGACAAATTATCCAGCAATGCGANATATCCAAGATATGGGGGGATGTTGTGCCATCAACAATTTGGCATCAAACTGGAAGCAAAACAATTGCTTGACAAATTATCCAGCAATGCGAAAAAGAATTAATAAATTCGAGTGAAGCCGAGTGAAGCCGAGGTTTGGGGATGTTTTGGATTTAAGTTTTGGCTTAAACATTTTTTGGCTGGCTGTGCGATTCGTGCGTTGCGATATNAGCCGAGTGAAGCCGAGGTTTGGGGATGTTTTGGATTTAAGTTTTGGCTTAAACATTTTTTGGCTGGCTGTGCGATTCGTGCGTTGCGATATATATATAATTTATATCCACTCGTATGGGATATAAATATGAATGTAATGAATGTCCACCTTGAACTGTGTGTTTCTTGTGTGTTGTTAACCACAGGGTCTAAACGGAAAGCATTTCCCAAAGAAAGGGGAGATATGTATTATCTCCCCTCTTCGTTTTGTTTCTGGATTTTATAACTTAAGACGAATGTACTTCGTCCATTATTGTAATGTGGGAACATTTGAATTGTTGGATTACCAGCACTTGCTGGCCCAAGTGGGTACCTTCAAAGAAAGGCATCGTACTACGCTCGGGCTGTAGAGCCATGAAAGGATTCAGGGCTAGATGGGGCGTACGCATGCAGCCTGATGATGGTGGAGGGGGTGATTTAGACCTCTTTGTGCCCACCATGGATGAGGATGATGCCGAGGCCTGGGATATGGTTGGGCTGGAGTGCCCTGATGAAGATAGCCCAGTGGAGGGGCCCGCAGAGATAGAGGAGCGCAGGGCTAGACTCCGAAGACTGGACAAGGAGACCCAGGAAGCAGTGCCAAAAGTCACGGCAGCGGAGGAGGCCGCTTATTGGGCCGCCTTGCCTGGATCTGTCCGGGAGCTGGTGAGCCAAGATGGGCGCGTCTCGCCAGAGATCTTGGCCTACATTGCAGAGGATGATCAAGACAGGAGGCAACTGCTGAGAGAGCACGGCTGTGATGAGGCCAAGCTCAAAGATGCTGCTATTGTGCTGGAGGCCCTTCAGATCATCGCGGAGCCGGGAGCGGCCAGGATGAGAAGGATGAGAGTAGCCAAACGTGGGGCTCAGGCGGCCTTGGACATAGCAAAGCTGCAGAAGGCTGCAAGGGCAGCTGAACAACAGACAGAGCTGTGTGAAGGTGAAGTGCCCACCAAGAAGTGGCTTGAAGAGAGGTCTGGTGCAGTTGCCCTGCCGAGGAGGCGGAGACGGGCTACCGATCCAGGGTTGGACGAGGAGACAGTGGATGCAATCAAGATGAGAGAAGAGCAGAAGTGGGCCACTGAGGCTCAGATAGTGGTCGACCTCCTCAATGAAAACCCAGACCTGCCAATCGTCAAAGGGGCCGCAAAGTCCATGAGGCCAGACGAGTACATGATGAGCGCAGTGGGCGCCTTCAGAGCATCGACCGTTAGAAAAAGACTCAGGGAATGGCGTAAGTTTGTCCAGTGGTTGGAGATTGTGCACCAGGTGCGGTGGCCCAGCAAGAGGGTGCATGTGGTCGATTATTTGACCGAACTGCGCCTCACCGAAGCACCTGTGACAGTTCCCCAGTCCTTTGCAACCACCTTGGGGTTCTTCGAACGCACGGCAGGAATTGCCAAAGACGAGATGCTATCAGCTGACGCGGTCTTCAGAAAGGCTTTGGACCACACCAACAAGGAGATGGACATCCGCAGGCCAGAGAAGAAGAGAGCACCACTTCTTCCGGTCAGTGTCATCGCCGCCATGGAGATGCTCGTGGTGTCGGAAGGGGCTCCAACCTTTCTGAGATTCTCTGCATGGATCAAGCTGATCAAGGTATGGTCGGCCAGCAGGACTGACGACCTGCAAGGGGTGGCCTTACGCAGCCTGAAGTACAACAAGGTCGGCATGTATGGGGTGTTCTGGAGAACTAAGGTCTCAGGGCCGGGGAAGAAGAACAAGGTGCTCCCCTGTATGGTCAGTTGCAAAGTGAGCATCACTGGACTGCCATGGCTCAAGGTGGGCATGACCTGCATGGAGGAGCACTATTGGTACCCCAGGGATTACCTCGTTCCTTCATACCCGGATGGGTTGGAAGCCTTGGATGCAAAGAGGCCGGCGAGCTACGAAGATTTCGTAGTTATGAGCCGACTCGTATACTCCAACTTGAAGGAGATCCACTACGAGCACGGCAGATGGATCAGTGGGAAAGAGCCTTTGTTGCTCCCTGAACTGGTGCGCCATTGGACGGAACACTCAGAGCGCAATTGGTTAGTATCCATGGCAGCTGCATCAGGCATAGGACGTGAGGAACGACAGATGCTGTGAAGATGGGCGGTACGTGAGTCGAGTGACGAGTACGTCCGCTCTGCCCAGCGCATAGTGGCGATGATCCAGTGCTCGCTCTTGGAGAAGCTCCGGATGGACCGGACTGGGATTTGAGAAACTCCGGATTGGAGGCCGTGAGAGAGTTCCTCTGTGGGATCAACTACGAGGCGGGCTCCATCGACAAGCAGATGGCGAGGCTCGAGTATGGGTGCCTTCGGAGTTGGATGGCAGCTTCTTAGGCCTGGTGAACCGCCCAGCGGACATGGAAGCTGGGATGGCCGGCAGTGAAGCCATCTGGAATGTGGCAGAAGGACCGGAGGCGGAGAAGCTGCCAGAGATCAGGGAGATTATGTCCCCAGAGGGGCCGGAAGAGCAGGAGGATGAGGAGGAAGACGACATCGACATCGCTGGAAGATTCTTCATCTCGATCAACCTCCGGAGCCACCATAGAAAGCTCCACATTTGGAACAAATGCGGAACTAAGCCGGGACAAAACTTTTCGGCGTACGAACCCCACAACAGCCTCAAGGGGTGAAGTACCACAGCCTTTGTGGGCATTGCTGGAAAGGGAAATCCCCTGAGGAGCTCGAGGACAGCTCGACCACCACAAGTTCCAGCGACATGGACTGAGAGGACCAAAAGAGAAGTGAGTGAGCAAGCGGTCGGGCGTTCGAAAGGTAGTTGGGACGGGGGTCCCTAAAATCATTTCATTTGGTTCATGCCATAAGTAAGGGGTGGGAAGGTTAAGTAGTAGCCAGGGAACCCACCGACTAACCTTCGTTGTTTTAGTTGGCAGAAGTGGGATGGTTATGTATTAACCAGGGACCCCACGGCCAGGTCATGCGTTGACCCCGTTCGTTTACGTCAAGCATTGGCAAGTTTACTCCGGGATCATGTATTGATCCTGGATAATCAAGAAATCAGGGTGTGAGAGGGTCAGCACAATGTATTTGTGTTTACCGCAGACCAGCGGGTCAAGCGAAGCACACGCTGAGAAACAAGGGACAAGCATTGTCGCCATCTGACTTACTGTAGTGTTGGTGAGAGTATCACACACACACACACACTAACAGTAATTTGGCTAAGTATTGGCCATCTATCTAAGGACTGCAGACATGGTAGGGTAAGGCCACAAGGCCATAGTTGCGGGCCGAGGGCCATTGGACCGTGCGACAGCCATGCCCTTGTTGGCCCTGACTGCGGCTGAAGAGGAGGCGGCCAGAGAATCGGCCGAGTCAGACCTAAAGTACCTCCTGACAGATGTTGGGGTGCCCGAGGAAGTGCAATTAGCACTTTACCATAGGGGCCACACAACGCTGAGGCTCTTCTCAGGTATGGACGAGACAAGGGCTGAAGTGAGAGCAGCGGTGACAGGGGAGATAGGCCTGGACCACACCGTCGGCAACGTTGAGAGGAGGAGCATGGCGCTACTTCTCAGCGCATGGGAGACGGCCAGGACGCAACAGAAGGCCAATGACGAGTCCAGAGCCGAGGCAAGGACAACTATGGTACCCAGACCAGTACCCCAATGAATATGCCATGCTGCGGGAGGCCCTGGAGACACAGATGGGGCGCTTGAAGGACTTCGAAGTTCCATCGAAAAGCCTGGTGGCATCCAAGATGGATGACGTGGAGCTGAACGTCCCACGTGTTGAGGATCTTCGGGACGTATCCTCAATTGAGGATGGAGAAGCAGATGTGCTGCAGGGCAGCCTCGACGCCAGTACTGGCACCTTCAAAATGAAACCGGCGCGGGCGACTGTCCTCATGCCCAAGAACCCTGAGGAATTGAGGTTGCGCCACAGGCGCCTTGCAATCGCCTGGGAAATGGTCAAGACAAAGCACCGCAACCGAGTATATATGGTTGCAAGGAGGGCTGCTGGACATCTACAGACAACTCAGTGATCATATCCTGGGCCGATATGTGGCCGGTTTGCAGCTGCCGGGCGGACAAACGCCCCAATGGGAAACGGTGTTGAAATACGAGCCGAAATTAGAAAACGAGCTTATCAAGCCGTGAGGCAAGGAGATGAGCCCACACTGGAAGCCGCGTTGACAAAGGCCATGAAGGATTCAGAAGTGATGAATTTGCATTTCATCATACTGGTGACAACAACGGCGGCAAGTTCAGCATCTTCCAGCTCCAGGCCAGCAGCGCGGCCTGCGTCCCCAGCAGGAAACAAAGGAGGATCCAAAGGTAAGTCCAAGGGAGGAGCGCGCCCAGCCAAGAAGCTGCACGTCAAGACGCCAGATGGGCGCCCTTTGTGCTTCAAGTTGAACAACAATGGCAAGTGCACCGCCAAGAACTGCAACTATGTGCACCAGTGCCAGCGGTGCCTCGGGGCGCACCCCAAGTCTTCGTGCAACTCCTTGAAGAAGGATACGGATCGGGCTCCTGCAGGGGCCAATGCAACAGACTGAGCACCAACGGAGCCGGTTTCACCTGTCTCACCGGCTGTAGTTTCACCAAAGGATGGCCGTGAGCTCCGGGTGCTCTACCTGTTTTCAGGGATGCCGAGAAAAAGTGATGTCCGAAGTTATCTGGAGACACTTTGCAGCCAGCAGGGAGTCACACTCCGGATGACTGAAGTGGACCTGCAACGGTCAGATGACCATGACATGGCAAATGAAGATAAGTGGAATGAGTTGGTTGAGAAAATCAAAGCAGGTTTATTTTACCTGATCTTGATGTCGCCCCCCTGCAGCACGTGGAGCAGAGCTGTCTGGGCGAATAAGCTCGGACCTCGGCCCGTTAGATCCCGTGAGTACCCCTTGGGTTTTCCATGGTTGGTGGGCGAGCTACGAGACAAAGCCGCACTGGGGACCCTTCCGGTGATGCGCTGCATAGAAGTTTTGGAAGTGGCCCCGCCCCTTACAATATGCCTCTGGGAACACCCTGAAGACTTGGGTCGGGCCAGAAATGGCACACCAGCAAGCGTCTGGCAGTTGCCCGAGCTGCGGCGTGCAGCCAAGAAACGCCACATGGACACCATCGTGTTCCACCAATGCACATACCCGAAGCCCACCCGAAGCCCACCAGGCTCTTGAGCGATGCTCACGGGCTGCTTCAATCCCTGAACACAGAGCTCTACTACATGGGGCCATTGCCCCGCCACTGCGGCCATGACCATCCGCCCCTCATTGGGGCTACTTCCGCAGGGGGCTTCAAAACCCAACCTACAGCAGCATACCCAGCCAAGATGAACGAAATGTTAGCAAACCTGGTCTTCAACCACTGGCTTCAACGAACCTCGACGCCTGACGGGGGGGATCAATCTCCGCGAGCTCCAATGTTGAAGCAGCACAGGTGGAGGACGCACCTCGAAGTCATGGCAGACCTGAAGATGAGAAGAAAAGTGGGGAGAAGGGGCAGAAAAAGCCCATACAAGACCCAGCAGTAGACTTTGCAGCTTCGAATGGGTCAGCCCCCCGTTACTGCATGCGAGGGGAAGGAAGTAAGATTTTCGACGATGGAGCTGGACTATGTTCCGAGGGAAACAAGCGTCCCGCCTTCAGACGCGAGTCAGCCATGCGGGGAGTGGGAGAAAGGATCCTCGGCCTTACCACTGAAGAGGAGATGAGAAAGGACCTCTACAAGTTAGCCTTGGGTCACTGCAAAGCACCTCCTTTCAGGCAGGAGCTGATCAAGGAGGCCAGAGAGATATGGTTGAGCACCTTGGTGGAGAGTACGGGTGTGGACGTGCAAAGTCTGCAGAAAGTGGAGAAGAGACAACCCTTCATGCTTGCGGCAATTGCGGAGCATCTGAAGGTGATTGAGGACCCGGACGCGGATGCCTTTTCTTTGCAGCCGGGAAGTTTCCGGTCGGGCGTGCCGATTGGAGTGGACGGCCTGCCGAGGGTGCCTGCTGTTTTCGAGGCCAAGGAGAAATGGAGAAAGTACGACCCGGTGGTCCACCCAGGAGACAAAGAAAACTATGTATCGGCCAAAAAGAATGCGCTGGCGGTACAGCTACAGTTCAGGAAAGAGGAGGCCCTAGGGGCTATGGTGGAGCTGGAGGAAACGGAAGCGAGGGAGCGCTATGGAGACAAGATGAAGGTGGCGGCACTTGCAGCCTTAAAGAAATCAGACCACTCCTTCAGGTAGGAGTCAACTCACAGATCAGAGTGGAGGACCAGCTGAGATACCCCGGGCCTGGGGAGATAAGGATGGCTTTGGAGGCCCTTCACCCAGCGACCTTTGCCTTGGCGGCCGACATCTCCAGGGCACCGGCTAGTGCTGGTGAGGGAGGAAGACTGGGGCCTTCAAGCTTGCAGGACAGGAGTGGACGACGAGGGCAGGCCGACCCAAAAGGTGTGGCTCAATTGTGTAGGCACCTTCGGTGTCACATCCACTTCACAAGGCATTTCGGCGCAGTGGTCAGGTGTGCGCAGTCATTGGTGGGTCGCAAGGACCTCTTCCAACTCACCTACGTGGACGATTTGCTTTTCCTCGCACGAGGACTGGGGGGCATGGCGGGGATTTGGCTATGCTTGCTTTTCTTTGTGATCGTGGGTACGCCATTCAGTTGGCACAAATTTGGAGGAGGCCTACGAGCAGAATGGATAGGGTTCCAGGTGGATATATCCCGAGGAGAGTTGGGTATGTCAGAGAAAAGGCTCAGGTGGGATGGTGCTGCAGGGACTCCAAAGATAGGAGCAAGTGCAGATGGTTCTCGGTCAAACTTGACCGGCGCAATGCCCCGTGGGTGTTCGAATCCGGGGAGCCCTATCGGGCGATAGCCTCTTTGGAGTTGCTGGGCGCCCTAGCCTCTTTGGTGGCCTTCAAGTTACCAAGCGGCAGTGGGGGATCCTTTTACCTTTCTGCAGGAACAGACAACCTGGGGAACCGCCACTTGGTGAGCCGCCTCTTGACGACGAAATTTCCGCTCTGCGTGGTACTTATGCAACTTGCTTGGACACTACACAAGAACGACCTGGAGATGAGACTTGATTGGTTACCACGCCTCCAGAACAAGGAAGCAGATGCCCTGACCAATGGGGATTTCACAGGTTTCCATGACAGTTTGCGTGTGGAGATACAGCCCGGGGACCTTTTGGAGGACCGCTTCCAGGAGCTTATGGATAGAGGAGGGGAGCTCTATGATGAAGTCAAAGAGCTCCGGCGCAAAAGGAAGGAGGGAATGATCAAATCATTTCCGTCCAACAGGAAGCTCAAAGGTTCGAGCTTGATTGGGCCATGGTGACTCGAAGTCGTCGTTGAAGGGGGGCACAAGTGAAGGCGCTTCAGTCTCATGTATTGGGACGGAAGAAGCTGCCGGAGATGCCCCTCGTGGCCGGATCTCGAGCACCACCCAATTAGAGGAAGAAAAAAGGAATAATATAAAGTGCGAGTGTATTGCAGGATTATGAAGGGTATGGATTACCCACGTTAATCTTGATTAAGTAAGAATGCTTTACGTTANAAAAGGAATAATATAAAGTGCGAGTGTATTGCAGGATTATGAAGGGTATGGATTACCCACGTTAATCTTGATTAAGTAAGAATGCTTTACGTTAAGGTTCGGCCAAAAGTATTTTGGCCAAACCAAGAGCATGCGAACGATCTGGGTGTCCCGCGGGGTGGACTTGTCCATCGAAGTGGGACTGCCAGGGAGGTAGCGCGTTAGGGGAGTGTCACCAATGTATTTGGTGACTCTCCCCCTCCTTCTTAACACGTGTATAGCGATCACGTCTTGGGGGAAAGCATTTCCCCCACTTGCCGTTGCGTCTCGTCTGTGGTTGCTGGGAAAGGATTTCCCACCCACCTCGTTGCGACGAAAACCATAATCTCAACTTGAACAAATTCATTGTTTAATTTCCGGGAATGTATTTCCCAGGGAGTATGTATTACTTCCAATCTTGAACTGTGTGTTTCTTGTGTGTTGTTAACCACAGGGTCTAAACGGAAAGCATTTCCCAAAGAAAGGGGAGATATGTATTATCTCCCCTCTTCGAACTTAAGACGAATGTACTTCGTCCATTATTGTAATGTGGGAACATTTGAATTGTTGGATTACCAGCACTTGCTGGCCCAAGTGGGTACCTTCAAAGAANAGACGAATGTACTTCGTCCATTATTGTAATGTGGGAACATTTGAATTGTTGGATTACCAGCACTTGCTGGCCCAAGTGGGTACCTTCAAAGAAAGGTCTCCCACCCACCCACACCTAGGGGGGGCACAAGTGAAGGCGCTTCGGTCTCATGTATTGGGACGGAAGAAGCTGCCGGAGATGCCCCTCGTGACCGGATCTCGAGCACCACCCAATTAGAGAAAGAAAAAAGGAATAATATAAAGTGCGAGTGTATTGCAGGATTATGAAGGGTATGGATTACCCACGTTAATCTTGATTAAGTAAGAATGCTTTACGTTANAAAAGGAATAATATAAAGTGCGAGTGTATTGCAGGATTATGAAGGGTATGGATTACCCACGTTAATCTTGATTAAGTAAGAATGCTTTACGTTAAGGTTTGGCCAAAAGTATTTTGGCCAAACCAAGAACATGCGAACGATCTGGGTGTCCCAGTTTGATCCTGGCGCACCAGCATGGAAATTGACTCAGGTATCGCCGACTTGCTGGGTGGAGCCTTCCACGAAACTACTCTCAAAAATATGTTGTCGATCATGCAACAAGGACTAGTTCCAGGTGGTCCAAACCGGATAAGGACGTCAAACATGTTTATTCCATTCGCCCCCTTGGATCGAAGGGCCAAAGAATTGATCAAGAAGAAAAATACGATCCCGTCTATCAATTGTGCAATCTTTCTGACGGCCGACAAGCTGTTGAAATATGGGGCTCGACTATCCCCTGATGGGAGGATTGTGATTGGCCAGATCGTGCCCTTCAGTGACTTCGATGCTGTGTGGTACTATGACGATGCAGCCAAATGTCCACGACGTCTTCTTACCGCGATCGGAGAAACCCAGTGTATTGCTTCCATTGCAAAGTGCAAACGTGTCGCTGACATTGGCAAACTCCATGCTGTCAAGCGGAAAGTCATTTCTGATGCTTCCGAAGACAGGGAGATTGTCGAGCGCATCAAAGAACTAGACTCCAAGATTGAGAAGAAGATCTTGAGTTTGCAACGAGGAAGTGAAGTTTGGAATGAATTGGTGTCTTTGTTTACCTTGGTGTTTACCCCGACTCAAAGTGGATTCACGCTCTGTCCAGGATGCTTATCTGAAACTCCAAGCATCTTTGCTTTATGCGTCCATTGTGAAGGGATTCTCCTCAGTCATGGATGTCGTCAATCACTTGTTCAAGAGGATGAACATGATGAAAAGGAGACAACAATTCCTGATGAACCAGTCATCGATATTCATGACCATGTCAAGGAAGCAATGAAAACAATGAAAGAAGAAGAAGATTCCGACACCGAAATGAAGGAAGAACTTCCTGAAGAAACGCTTCAAATTGTCAGAGAAGAGGAGGACAAGATCTTCAACGAGGGTGACGATGATGAGGAGACGGAAGAAGTTGAGACTGACGCTTCTGGTATGCGAAGGAAAATGCAATATGAACAGGAAGAACAAGATGCCATAAATGCAAACATCGGCGTCACTTCGGATACCATCGATGTAGATGATGATGCTGGACCTTCTGCACCAACCACGGTGACGGAGCCAGATGTATCCGATCCTGTTTTGACTTTGCGTGTAGAACAGTTTTCAGTGGTTGAAGATGTTCAGATCAAGCTAAGCCAGAGAGTCAGACAATGGGATTTTAAAACAAGAGACCTCACGGAAGAAGCAGCACGATGTCTTGATGCATCAAGGCGAGCATCAATGATCATGGACCTGCAGGTTGGATGTGCCATTCGTGACATCATCCATCTCTTTTACCTGAGATACGTGGGGGGTCATCCTGATTCCGTTGAACGGTTCTTCCGTCAGAAGACCAATCGACGACCCGACGTGGATGGAGATTATCCCTTCTATGGTGTGGATGAGGATGGTAATTATGCCGAACCTCCTGATGAAGAAACTCTCATCGACTGGGCAGACAAGAACTGGAAGAGGTATCCAAAGGAATTTGTGTGGACTGCATATCGTGGTGGACTGTTTTTCAAGAAGCTGCTCCAATACAGTTTAGCTTGTGGACTCAAACGTGAAGACTTCCAAGCTGAATTTGGAAACGTTCAAACTGACAAGGTGGTCCTCACTAGCGGTGACGAACGTGGGAAGCTTCAAGCTCGTTCCAAGGCATTGCAAGACCTGGAAAGACAGAGCGAATTTGTCCGCCGATTGTATAGAGGGGCATTTGAATGCAAAGCCTACTCATACTTTCGACAAGATGGCAAGGGGATGCAAGACATACTATTTGCCCCTCCTGATGAAAACCTTCTGGCTGCTCGAGAAAACAGCCGAAAAGTTTCTGCAGTCTACATGGTTGATTTCGACGGATACACACTTCCTCAAAAGGTTCTACATGCCTATTACAAGGAGGTGGAGAAGGTGAAGGCATCTGGAAATTACTTCCCTCTTTGGGGAATCCATCTTCATCAAGATCACATCAAAGCTCTGACTGAGGCTGCTCCATCTTATCAAGTTCGAACCCACTTCTAATTCGATATCATCAAGTATGCCAACTAAACCCTGAGGTTTCTATCTCATGGAGTTTCTCTTTGGCAATTGCGACGGATGTAGCATGCTCTTTCTGTAGTGACGAAGCTCCTACTGACTCTCTTCTGAGCCTTTCTGAGAGTGAGCGGCTTAGGTCATCCGTAGAGTTGCGATGGCACGGATTTGTGCTGATTTTTTTTGATGTATAGTTCGAACATCTGAGCACGTTTTCTTTTGGATGATTCGAGATCGTCTCTCAACTATGTTGGTGCGATCGAGATGGGTCCACAGTAGAGGTTGACTTAGTGGCTTACCGCCCTCAGTCTCACCAAGCTACTTCAATTGCATGTGTAAAGATTAGTAGAACATATATCACGCCACTTTTGCAAATACCCTGTGCAGATTGATTTCTTTTCAACGTTGGGATACATCCTCTGTGAGCCGATAAGAACGATTCCCGGCTCATAAGGGGTGTGAATAGAACCCCAACGGCATGACATTCCACATGGGCCATATATGCCACATTGGTATATTGGCTCAAGACCTCTTACTGCACAGCGGTTTGTAAGGAAAAAAGCGAACAATTGCCCTTCCGTTCAGTCGTCATATCTTGCCATATCTATCAGTTTCAGGGTCGTGGTCAGCGATAACCTGATTCACAGTTTGGATGAAGAACATTGAGAGACGGAAGTGCTTCTTGTATGTTGACAACGAAGGTACAAAATTTTCCATGATGAAAGGATCGTCAGACAACGAGACAGTTGATGTCATGTGCTCAGTATTTTGCGAGTTTGAAATTTTGATTGAGACATCGTGTTGGTTGGCAAGAGCGCCATCCCACTCCAATATAGCGGATAAACCCTCAAAGGGTCATGGCTCTGAGTTGTTGCAGGACGGTTTCATTGATCAATCTGTTGCAAGTTTGGAGGTGGACAATCTCTTTGCATTCATATCTTTGAAGTGGGGGAAAAGGGTTCAATGCTGCGCCGAGTCCCCCACAGGAAAATAGAGTGTTTGCATTGCAATTGAGCGGCGAATCAAATAAGCGGCAATCACGTGCGATTAAGCTTTATTTTCTGTTAGTGAAATCTGCAAATTCCAGGCGATGTTGCTACATGCCCTCTCAAGGGTGGGCTGGGAGGGCCCTGTTTTTACGTGTGATCTTCGAAAGCCCGCCAACCACCCCGGCAGACCACCTTGCATTAGATGTTTCTTTGTCGGGCCTAGCCCCCAGCCTGAAAACGGCTGAATGCTGCGTCGAGTTCCCCACAAGAAAATAGAGTGTCTGCATTGCAACTGAGCGGCGAATAAAACATTTCTTTTGGGCAACATTTTCTTTCACATTGTGGCTGCTGTCGTTGCTTTTGTCACAGCTCCAAAAAGAGTAGCCCCCGAACTGGGAAACGCGGTGGCAGCAAAGGATGAAACAACCTCAAACCCGTCGCCCAAAAGTGCCTAACGTGACTTCTGAAACGCTAGAAAAACAATTTTTTTTTGGGCAGCATTTTCTTGAACATTGCAGCAACGGGAAAAACGCAGTGGCAGATCGCACCTTCACACGGCGAATGGCGCCTGTTTGAACCAAGGAACGCAACTCGCCCTCCAAAACCAGAACTTGAAGTCTCGTTTCACTTCAGCCAATGGGACAGTATAGGTGTGCAAGACCACCCGTGGCTGCTCATTGAGAGCTGGAAGTTGGTCATCAGCTTGATCTCCGGAATGACCAGGGCCACCTTTGAAGGCCGAAGTCACCAGTGGTGACTTCGGTTGAAAAGGTAGTAAAGCACCACCAGCTGCCAGGTCAATTGCCATCCCCCTATCACCAAAAGAGCCAGCACTGCAGCACGGGCCCCCACTTCGGTCACCGCAAATCTTCTCACTTCAGGCGCTGCTGAAGTCACTTGGGGATTCTCCGACCCTTCCTGGATGAGCCTATCCAGCTTCCCAATTTCAGCCACCTCCGCCCTTTGCCGCCTGCGTCGATCCTTGGCACCACAGCAGCTTCGAAAGGCACCAAAGGGCTCAATGCAGGGTTGGGCTCATAACTTGAACTTCCCCAGGCCCAACACCCCCAAAAAAAAATCAGCGGAATGCGTTTTCCTTGAGCTCTGACAAAGAGTGCGCGATCATTCTTGCGCAGGGGCCATGCTATGGAAGGTCACCCGCAGCGGCAAAAGGCAATGCTAATTTTTTCACACCTCTATTCCATGATCACACTTTTCGATTTGTGCGTGTCATCCTTGAAAATGCCACCACAGAACCAGTCTACGTGCAATATTGCAAAATTGGATCAAAACCGTTCTTTGCTGATGTGACACCATTCGAATTCGGTTTGATTTTTTTGGTTTAAGCGTGTTTTCGCCGTGCGCAATACCACCATCCCCAAAATTCTCACATGATGCCATGGCATGGCTGAATCCTCAGCGCTGCTGAATCAGAATTACAACTTGGAAATTTCTTCAGAAATTAACATTAAGAAAATGGGTTGATTCCTGCCACAAAGAATCCGTTGATTTCGCCAGGCAAAAATCACCCGACGTCGAGGGCTCACAGAGGAGGACCATGTCCACGATTGGCATATGGTACAGGTGGTCGGTGGTTGCTATCTTGGCATTTGTAATCAACAATTTTAAAATGTCAATTGGCTGAACATGTTGGTAATAAGTACCAATGCACCAAGCGATAGAAACATATTTTTTTGAATAAACCGTACAACACTTTTCAACGTCCAACAAAGTGATTGTCGATGTGACATGAATTAGACCAGTTTGGTATACATAGAGACGTCAGTGAAAAGCAGTTGACACTCGTGTGAGTCGCAGCATTCAACATTTTGCCGGTCTGGAAGGAAAAACAATGCATGCGGAGACCTATACCATCAGAAGAAATTCTTTTGAAAGCACAGAAGAGGTTCGCACAAACGATGTCCAAAAAACGCACTTGATGTGTGTAAACCCATTTCAGTGTTAAACGAAACGCTCGAAATCGGATTGAGTATGCGTGATTCAAACTTGATTCGCAAACTATGCTGCGCAATTCCGGCATTGGAACCATTCACACATCGGACTCCAAAATCACAGGACACCATTGAGTAAGGCAAAAATTGTGAACATCATCCTTCAAACCTTCGCTGCGGTGGGCTGGCGCTGAGTCCAATGATGTTCGGTTTGGCCGGCACACACGAACTGCACAAATGGCGGTGCTAGCTATGCAGTCGCATACATTTCAGAGGATATAGAATTGCTTCAGCGTACACACTGCCTGCTACATCCCCAGATTTTCAAACAACAAGTTCCTTGTGTGACAGTCCCAATGTCAATTCCAAGTGTACGGCAGTGTTTTCACGTCAGACTTGTGCGAATAACAGTTTCCGCAACCGACCCCATTTGCCTATACAGCCTTTTTGCCTTTTTGCCATCCAATCGCAGCTGCTGCCAACATGCATGAGAACCAAAATTCTTTTTTTCACTTTTATTTGGTGCTTGAAAACTTTAGCAACCCCGAATTTAATTTTTTTTGACACAAAACATTCAAAAGTCTTCTTGCTACAGGTATGGAAGACAAACATATGGAGACAACTACAACTACAACAGATTAATTTTTGACGCTGTCCTCCTTTTGCTGCAGTGAAAAACTATTTTATTTTTACGTTCCCTTGACCCATTTCGTTTCTTTACGTTGCTGTTTTTCTTTTGACGTTGTTGGTTTGGTTACGTTGCTGCTTCGCGTCAATGGATCGTTCATTGTTGCAGCACCTTGCAGCCATTTGCTGCCATTTGCTTTCTGTGGCAAATCATCTCAACTGAGACATCATTAGACAGACGAATTGTCCAACCCTCAAAACAATACAAAAGAAACCAGTGGAAGAGCCACGGTCATCACAGAAGGACCAAAGCACATCGCCCCTTGCGCGTTTGCCGCATATTGGAAAGAACACGGAAGCAAACGCTGCGCAAGGAAGACCATATATGAGCCATCGTCAAGAGATGGATTGGGTACCCATATTGGGGGATCGTCATCAATCCATTGATAGGGGTTTGCTGTACATACCCATTGTGAAGCTTCCCATTATGGGATGCATCCCCACATACCATGTCTTGACCATGGGGCATATTGCACCACCGGAAACATTATCTCAAATTGGCGAATGTTGGTACACACACATACGATGTGGTAGAAAAATTCTCATATTTGTATGAATACATAGACTCCCATATACATATACTCGCATACATGTAGTCACAAACATACACTCACACACAGATACATACCCACGCAGACATATACACATACGGATACGCGCACACATACAAATGTGCATGTATAGATACGTATGCATACCTATACTGTGCATTATACATTTATAAATGTATCTATACATGTGTATATACATACATCTATATAGATATGTGTATGTGTAAATGTATATGTTATATGCTATATGCTATATGTGATATCTTATATTGATGTTACATGTATGTTATATGCTATATGCTATATGTGATATCTTATATTGATGTTACATGTTAAATATTTTATATATTATGTATTGTGTATTATGTTTCTTTTTTTTGCATTATATCGTTTATGATGTTTTATCTATTCTGCACTATGGTTTTTGTTTTATTATGTATGTATTATGTATTTTTAAAATGTATTTTGCATTTTGTACGATGCATTATACTTTTTGTGTTATTTGTTATGTGTTGTGCAAAAATGCAGGTGAGAATGGACATATATAAATATACCTACACATATGTATACTATATATCTATATATATATGAATATGTACATGTATATATGTATACACGTATATGTGAATGTATATGTATATGTATATGTATATGTATATGTACATGTATATGTATATGTATATGTATATGTATATCTATATGTATATGTATGTATATATATATATATATTAATGTAGATTTATATGTAGATGTGTACATGTACGTCGTCCGTAATTGCATACACACATGTATCTGGATATGCACACGCATTTGTATATGTATAGGTATATGTATATGCAAATGTTTATGTATGTCTATATCTATATCTATGTCTCAATGTATATCTATACCTATGTCTTTATCTATGCAAATAGCCTGTCTATATATATATATATGTATCCGTCATAATACCAATCTGCCCATATATGATATATATGTCCACATATCTATGCCAAAATCATATCTGGTCTAGATTTATTTCTATGTTTATATCTATATCTCTATCTATATCTATGTCTGAATCTATATTTGTAATTATAATGCCTAGCTATATCGATATCTATATCTATGTCTGTCTATGTTCATTATGTCTATGTCTATGTCTTTATGTTTGTCTATTTTATATCTAAACGTAAATGTTCATCTCCAGGGAGATTTCCCCTCCGTGCAGCATAGCATCCAGTGCATGTGCAGATGTGTGAAGCTCGTTGAGCATTTGGGTTGTGCAAAACCAAGAGCGTTTGCACATTCGAATTTTGTTACCTCCTCGAAACCTTCCTCCAGTCATCCCCTCATCCAAGAGCTGTGGGAACTGAGCACAAGTTCTTAACTGCTATGGGCCCAACAATACTGAAAAGCCGTGGTGTACTGCCGTTTGGAGGGATACAGAAAATGCAGGAATTGCATTTGTGGGACTGTTGTAGTCACGTGTCATCCTTTGATTTCATCCTGTTTTTGCGCCTCTTTCCTGGTCTCCAATTCAAAATTGTTTGTTCGTTTTTTGCTTTCAATTTGCAAGACGCATCTAGACATTGCGACATTTAGCGCTTCATTCCTTGTAGGCGGAAAAACAGCAATTGCGACAAGATGATCGAACTGTGTCAGTCGGAGTCCGAGGCCCTTGGGTCATTTTGAGTTCGACTTTCTTGATGACAACCTGTGACAACCTGTGGCAACCTGCATCTGATCATGGCACTAATGTTGGATAACCGTGCAGCATGCCAGGCCATGCTTCAGTGTTAGCCACAGAATTGGGACAGATCGCGACCAGAACAGCGAACGTTTACAGGCTAAACTGCTAAACTGGCACCCCAAGATCCCCAAGCTTCAAGTAAACTGAGCTCCAGGTTCTCCAGACCGAACTCAAAACAGACTGAGGCCTCGCTTTGAGTGTGACACAAAGGCAGGGATTGACTTGACTTGACTTTTGTTGCAACGTGGTCAGTGGAAGACTTGACGCAATACCCAGCACCGGCTGGTTTTGTGAAGGCGGAGAAACCCTGGAAGGATCCAGTCCAGGAATATGTTCCAAACTTTTTGCGGTCTGAACAGCATCTTGCAGATGTGTCCGGGAGCTCAATTTGGCAGATAAGACACGGCTGAATGGTACGCAGAACTCGATTTCTTGGATTGGTTTCTCTTGTTTTATTTGGAACAGTTGAACAGTTCCGCTTCCCCTACCTGACACCCTGCCTTGAGAAGTGCTGTACAAGAGGAGAGCTAATCTCCCAGAGCTTTCCCAATTTGGCTTTTCCTTTGGCTTTTCCATTTCAGGATACAGCGCATCTTGCCTGCAGAAAAGTTCAAGTGCTCAAACTCCAACTTCCGGTGCGGGACGGGTGATGCTGGATTGCCTTGCGACTGCTGACTTGTGGCTGTCATTTTGCATCTTGAGAATCTTAAAGAATCTGAGAGAATCCTAGAGAATTTTAAAGAATCGCACAAGTCCGAAGGAATCTTGAAAAATCCTCAAAATCTCAAACTTTTTGTCTCTTCGCGCCTTTTCTGCAGCTGCAGGCCATCAAGCAAGGCTGGGCTCGGGGAGAAGTAGATGATTGGTAGGCCACTAACAGTCACTAACAAGTACTTGTTGAGCATCAGATTTGACACGCTTTCAATGCGGTGCTAAAAGAAGGACTTTAGGCGGCTTTAGGTACTTTAAGGATCTTTAAGGTGATTTACCATCTCCGGTTAGCAACTTCCAGACAAGCTCTTCTAAATGAGCTGCCAGTATGCCACAGTTTGATGTGCATCTTGAAGATGGTGTTGTAGCTGTCGCATGTTTCCGCATTTACTCACTGAGACCGTGACTTTGCGTTTGGCCTCAAAGCCTACCAAGCGTGGAACAAAATTTCGAGGCTAGGTGGGTCACTATCGCTTCACATGTAACTGGCATTTGCATTGGAACATCGCTTATGCCTAGAGGCGTGAAAGACCATCTGGCATTCAAACTGAGCAGAGATGTATATGCCTGTACAGCATGCTGTGTGCTGCTCGAGAGATCAGGAGTTGAAGTACGTATAGGGAGAAAACATCGTGTGCAAACTGGATGGATCTTGGCCCTTCCCTTGAAATGACCGTTACATAAAGCACATAAACAACAGATTGAGTGTGTGAACAGTGTGAGTGGTTGCGTGAATGGTGTGAACGGTGTGAAGAACTGGACCGCTGATGTCCACTGATGTCCACTGATGTCCGGCAGGAAGTGTTGAGCCAGGGCTTCCGCTTGAGGTGTGCGGGGGGCTTCTACCTGTGCTGTGGACATAGCGGACAAAGACAGCAACGCGAAGATTGCAAGGGTCTTCTTCCTTTGGTCATTTTGATTCAAATTTGAGGCATTTTGAGGCTATGCAACAACTTTAGAAGCGAAGCGATCAAAAGGAAGGAAGTTTTCAAAGGAAGCAGCGCTCGTGAGTTCGTTTTCAACAACAGTAGACATAGTTGTGGTTTCAGCAGTGTAATTTTTCAACGCGACAATTGGCCGACAGGCAGCCAAGATGGCTTTGCTGCGCAAGGATCGAGTGCCACCTTTGGCATGTTTTTGGTGCAAAGCTCCCAAGCACTCCTGCGCCGGAAGCAACGGGACTCAATTCTCAAACTGTCTCAAACTCATGATTTTGGCAGTGTTCCCAACTTTGTTATGCCTAAAAGTATCCAAAAGTACCGTCAAACTGATTTAAATTGCTACAGTCAGTGGATTTGCCTTCCCTTCTCCAGATCCTTCGTCCCCAATGCTACGGACATTTGTGTCTTGCAGGTGGGATCCGAAGACCTTTCCGCTCAGGAAGAACCTTGTGCAAAATTAGTGCGACATTTGGTGGAGGACAACTCAGCATTTGCTTTGTGAAAGTTGGGTCTTCATCGCTTCATCGATTGCTATTCAATCTTGCCGGTATGATATGCGTGATGTGGGTGAGTATGTGTAGGTGTCCAGTGCTTTGTCCTGGAATCACAGCTGAGGAACAGCATCGATCTTGTGAAAGGGGCTTGTGCTCAGTCGTGGGTGACTGAGGGTAAGCAGATTTAGCAATGCACACAATGCATACTCAAGACATCTCAAGACATCTCAAGCTGCAGATGGTGAACCTCATCTATGGATGCTCTACAATGCCAAGCAAACTGACGTGAGACTGATGTGACAACATGTTGTTCTTTGCTCCATGGCATTCCAGGGCCACATGCCAAGAGTATATTCTCCTTTGAACCTTTTGAACCCTTTTGTCAGGATCGAGAGGGTGCTTGGTGGCAAGTTTGTGTTTCTCCAAGAGGCATGTGGGCAGTAGAAAGGACGTAGGATTTGGAGGACATGATAGAGGATGGTCGATGCTGGAACATAGCGGAGGCTGATTGGCAGATGAAGCAGAAACACGCACACGGCGCACAAATCAAACGGAAGAGCAGAGTCTGGCAGATGACCCCCTTCTTAGCGCAAGTGAAGCTATGTAATATAATTCAAGATGACTGGTGCCAGAGGGAGAACATAGGGATTTCATGGGATTTCCAAGATTCGTCACATGTTCGACTTCACCATTTTTTGACATATGCTGCATCACATGTGTTTTTGTTTTTTTGACTCAAGAAACACTTGGTTCAGTTGAAATTCTTGAAGCCGTGCCCGCTGGTGACTCCGGCCAGGCTCCTAGGCCTTCCTGTCTGAGTTGCACGTCCACACTGTGTGGTTTCTTCAGTTTCTTCGACATTCAGGGATTTGCAAGGTTGTGACATAGGCGCCTTAGGCAAAAAGAGCTGTTGATTTTGAACCGTTTGGAGTTTCCAAGTTTCCTGGTTGACATGCAGTCAGGTTCCTAGTTCTCACCTTCTCCACAATGCAGCTTTGGCCCGGTGAATGCGCAAGTATGGAATTATTTTATGGCTGAGCAAACGACTGCAAGTTTGGGCCACAGATTTGTTCGAAAAAATTGGGGAAAATCTGATTTGCACTGAAAGTCTGCACTGAAAGCAGCACTTCTTACAGCCTTTAGCAGGATCATGAGGCTCGTTGTGCTGTGAATTCTACTGTCATAGCCATAGGATTTCTCGATGGTAAAATGTACGAGGGCACAAGGAGGATTCTGAACTGCACAGAAGTCCGTATTCCCAGTGTTATATCGAGATAGCTAAATGATCGAATTCATAAAGTGAAAGGGCTTTGAAAACGTAAACGAAAACTACATTGCCCATTTGCGCAAAACATAAACCCCATTCCACTTTAAGTGAGTCAACTGAGTCAACCGATTCTGTGCCATGCTAAATGGCCTCCATCACCCGACGGAAGAACGGCAAGCGACGTCTTGTATGGCAAGACTGGGCTGCTTGGTTGCACTTGATTCTGCAGTGGATCCTGCAGTGGATTCTGCTGTGGTCTACAATGTGCCCACCATGGTCTCACCTGTTCGAATCGTACTATCCCAGCATTAGTATGCATTAGTTTTCTTACTTTGTTGATGGTCTCAGATGCCTTCTTTGTCAGATATTAAATGTATTAAATATGTATTAAATGTATGGCATCTTGACAATGGCAATGGCAGACTCCGTCAATGCGACTGAGCCTTGAACTGCCAGGTAGGATGGAGCTTCTCCAGCGCCAGCTTGGCCAACCTCCTGAGCTTCCTCAGCTTTGCCACCTCTCTGTGCTCCCTAGTGATCTTCACCCGTCACTTCGGCATCCAGCGCCTGGAGGTGGGACATGCCTCGGACATGACAATTTGGATCACTTGTTGAAACCTTGCACCACAAGGTGACAACCGAAATGTTGGTGTTCAACAAATGTTTGAGATTTTCAAGCTTCTTTTTCATTCTTGAAAATCTGATATCCGGGAGGAAGCGCAAAACAAAGATGGTAGTGGAACAGGTTCACTTGGATCTCGTTGGCGGCACGGTGAAGGATGTGCTTGTGGAGTTGGAAGAGGCCTGCCAAGTCAGTAGACAAAGCAAACCTGCTGTATTCAATGATCATTGGAAAATACGTGAAATGATGTCCCATTATGGTGGTTGATCTGAAGGTGCTTGCAGAGAGTCATGATTGCGATGACCGTTCATTCATATCATGTCTGGAACCCTTGCGAATATCATGGCTTATCGGTATGCGCATATATACTTATAGGATCTTATAGGATCGTATAGGGAGGTGTGTGCAAAAGATATGCGAAAGTTACTCGATGAAGCGGAGGAAGGTGTGCATTTCGAAAAGGATCGATGGTCCAGTAAGCCTGGCAAAGAGCAAAGCCAACAAGAGGGCGACAAAGCAACAATCTGTCGGAAGAAGGATTCTGTGATGAGTCTTCATTGGGGGCATTTTTGTTGACCCTCCTGCGAAAGATAAACTTGGAGTTCGCGAAAGTTGTGCGAAAGGAACATAAGTAACATTTTATTTTGCGTCCGGATGAACGAATCGTCTAATCAAACACTTATATTTGACGTATAGAATGGGCTAGCGCCCTGGTGCTGCCGACCCCTTTTTTATGAATAAGTAAAAAACATATTCAGGCATATGGTAGGTGAATAGTTGCCAGCCAAAAAATATGATCTTTGGGACCGGAAAGAAGCCGCCAAGACCATACGTGCGGGCCATATACAGCTGCAGGCTTGGATTTGGGCAGGCATGGAAACCGCTTCGTTTCGGAGGTATTGCTACAAAAAGAAAAAAATGGTTTGGCGCACAGCGCCAAGGGGCCAGTTGTGCGGGTTTTGGAGCGTTTGAAGGAAGCATCCGGCAGTTTCGGAACGGTACCAAAAGTAAGCTTCGCGTTGGCGTGCAGTGCCAGAGGCCAGTGGGGCGGGTTTTGGAGCGTTTGAAGCGACGATCCGGCAGTTTCCGCACGCTAGTAAAAAAGCCTTCGGTTGTGTAGGGCCAAAACACCAGTTGGGCGGGTTTTGGAGTGTTTGAAGCGTCCATCCGGCAGTTTCGGAGCGCTACAAAAAGTAAGCTTCGGTTGGTCGTCCAAAGCCAAGGGGCCACTTGGGCGGGTTTTGGAACGTTTGAAGATTTTGAAGGGAGCATCCGGCAGTTTCGAAACGCTACCAAAAGTAAGCTTCGCGTTGGCGTAGTAAGTTTCCGTTTGGCGTGCAGTGCCACGGGGCCAGTGTGACGTTTCGGGTGGTTTGGAAGAGCATCTGGCAATTGCGGAATGCTACAAAAAGCAAGCTGCGATTTGGCGTACAGCGGCAAGGGGCCAGTTGGGCGGGGTTTGGAGCGTTTGAAGCGTCCATCCGGCAGTTTCGGAAAACTACAAAAAGTAAGCTTCGTGTTGGCGTACAGAGCCAAGGGACCAGTTGGGCGGGTTTTGGAGCGTTTGAAGCGTCCATCCGGCAGTTTCGGAGCGCTACAAAGAGTAAGCTTCGCGGCGGCGTACAGTGCCAAGGGACCAGTTGGGCAGGTTTCGGGTGGGTTGAATGGAGCCTCCGACAGTGTCAACACGGTACAAAAAGCAAGCTTCGGTTTGGCATGCAGCGCCAAGGGGCGAGTTGGGCGGGTGCAATTTAAGTGGGCGCAGGCGGTCTCGTGCCGTTCATACGTGCGCGGAAAGCGAGGGACGGCCGTGGACCCCCCACATCACTGTTGAGCTGAAGCTGTTGCTGCGGGTAAGCGACAGTGGCTGCTACGGCCTTTAAAACACAACCAAACCACAAAACTGCTCTTGCTTACCCTGGCAATTTCCTCGCAACCGTGCATCCGAACTAAAGTAGGAGCAGGTCTTAGATTTCAATCACAAAGGTTTAGAAATCCAAAGCCATGAGCTACGGGACCGGGCCATTGCAGAGTTTGGTTCGGAGAAACTTTGGTTGAGCCATTAAGAAATGGATGAGGTCCACCCCAAAGGTGGTCCCAGACGCCGCCCGGGCCATGGCTAGGCCAGGGTCGGCGGATTTGAAACCTCTTTCACTGATCCTTTCACGGCACCAGGTCCATCGAGAATTGGTTTCGTTACGAGCCGGCGTGGAGACAGCGGAGAGAGTGGAGAGAGAGAGGAAAGAAAATCTGAAGATTGTGGAAGAGGCGGACGAGGAAGAGGCCATGCCAGGGTCGAGTTCGTCGAGTTCGTCGAGCTGGTCGAGTTGGTGTTCACAGATTTTGCTTCGAACATTGTCCAACTATGACCAACTGTGTGGTCCAATATGGTCAAAGCAGTACAGAGCAATCTTAAGCAATCCAAATCATTTTGCAGATTGCAGTGATAGGACCGATAGGATGGTGATGGTGGGTGTCAAGATGTGCCAAGTGCGTCTTGTGAGTTATCCAGAAGTCGTGCCGAAGTTGTCCTGCTCCAGGAGCCAAGCAACTTCGAGCCCATCACGTCGAGAGCTGTCAGCGTTCCACCCCCGCCTGTCCTGCCGCGGAGGGTGCGTCCTTCTCTGCTGGGGAGAGGCGGCAGAACTGAAAGGGGTTTGGAGTGGCCATGGCTTGAAGAAACGAAGCAAGATGCAGCCCACGAACCCGAATGCCACAGTCTTGTATATTTGTCCCCTGTGTCCCTATACCATCATAGACTGTAGAGTGTGGACTTGGAAGTCTCAAGTGTGAAGTCTGGGGAGTGGAGTGTAAAGTGTGGAGTGAAGGGTGTGACATGGAAAGTGTGGAGGGTGGAGTGTGGAGAGTGGAGAGTGGAGCGTAAAGTGTAGAGTGTGGAGTGTAGAGTGTGGAGTGTAAAGTGTGGAGTGTGGAATGCAGAGTGGGGAGCATGGAGTGTAGAGTGTAAAGTGTAAAGTGTAGAGTGTGAAGTGTGGAGTGTAAAGTGTGGACTGTAAAGTGTGGAGTGTGGAGCATGGAGTGTAGAGTGTAGAGTTTAAAGTGTAGAGTCCGGATGGTGGAGTGTAGAGTGTGGAGCTTGGAGTGTGAAGTGTGGAGTGTGGAGTGTGGAGGGTGAAGTGTAGAGTGCAGAGTGTGAAGTGTAGAGTGTGGAGTGTACAGCGTGGAGTGTTGAGTGTGGAGCATTGAGTGTAGAGTGTGGAGTGTAAAGAGTGGAGTGTAGAGTGTGGAGTGTGCAGTGTGAAGTGTAGAGTGTGGAGTGTGGAGTGTAAAGTGTGGAATGTGGAGTGTTGAGGGTGAAGTGTAAAGTGTAAAGTGTGGAGTCTAAAGTGTAGAGTGTGGAGGGTGGAATGTAGAGTGTGGAGTGTTAAGTTGAGAGTTTGGAGTGTGGAGTGTAAAGTGTGAAGTGTGTAGTGTGAAGTGTAAAGTGTAGAGCGTGGAGTGTAAAGTGTGGAGTGTAGAGTGTGGAGTGTGGAGTGTGGAGTGTAGAGCATGGAGAGCAGAGTAGTGTAAAGTGTAGAGTGTGGAGTGTGGACTGTAAAGTGTGGACTGCAAAGTGTGCAGTGTGGAGTGTAAAGTGTGAAGTGTGTAGTGTGAAGTGTAAAGTGTAGAGTGTGGAGTGTAAAGTGTGGAGTGTGGAGTGTAGAGTGTGGAGTGTGGAGTGTGGAGTGTAGAGTTCGGAGTGTGGAGTGTGGAGTGTAGAGTGTGGAGTGTGGAGTGTGGAATGTAAAGTGTTGAGTCTGGAGTGTGGAGTGTGGAGTTTAAAGTTTGGAGTGTGGAGTGTAGAGTGTAGAGTGTGGAGTTTAAAGTGTGGAGTGTGAAGTGTAAAGTGGAGAGTGTGGAGTGTAGAGTAGTGGAGTGTAGAGTGTGGAGTGTGGAGTGTAAAGTGTAGAGTGTGGAGTGTAGGGTGTGACTTGTAAAGTGTCGAGGTCCCTCCACGCATAATGGCAGGCCACACACGACGGATCTGCACCAAATGCTGCGCCTGCCACACGATTTGCACATTGTCACCGCTTGACGCAGCCCTGACAATGCGATTCGCAAAAAACACGCAAGACGACACGTCTAAAGTACTGCACCTGCCACGAAAAATGAAGATGGACACCTCCAAAGAGTTGCGCAGGCCACGAAAAATGGAGCTCAACTTTTGAAAACGACGCAAAAGTATTGCGCCTGCCACACACAACGACTTTCGACATTTTTTCCAGACACGTGAGAGTCTCACAAAGTGCCACTCTTGCCACACAAAACGACGTTACAACCTCTTCGGAAACCTCCGAAAACCGAGGAGTTTTGGAGCTTTCCCCAGTGGCACGGCGACTCTACAAGAAAGCCAGAGAATGGAGACAAGACATGTTGGAAAGACGAAAACGAGCATATCGTACGAGGCTTCCGCTAATTTTCATCACATCCCACATGTTGAAATGTCACGAAGTGCCACGCCTGCCAAGCAAAACGACATTACCACTTCGTTTGAAAGCTCCACAACGAGCATTTCGTGCGACGCTTCCGTGAGTTTTCATCACTTGTCAGAAAATGCAACGCCTGCCACACGATTTGCACATTGTCACCGCTTGACGCAGCCCTGACAATACGATTCGCAAGAAACACGCAATCTAAAGTATTGCGCCTGCCACGAAAAATGAAGATGGACACCTCCAAAGTGTTGCGCTTGCCACGAAAAATGGAACTCAACTTTTGAAAATGACACGAAAGTATTGCGCCTGCCACACACAACGACTTTCGACACGTTCTGGAACATGTTGGAATGTCACGAAGTGCGACGCTTGCCACGTGAAACGAGATTTCGACACGTCTGAAACCTCCGAACATGACCACGTTTGCAGCTTCCCCATCACGGCCATAGCGGCCTACCGCGGACGGTTGCGGACGGTTGCGGACGGTTGCGGACGGTTGCGAGCCCTCGCGCAACGTCTGGCGAACACACCCTCAACCCTCAGACCCCCAGAGTGAAACGGGAACCCTTGCTACGCATTCGGGAAAAATATCATTGCTCCCATTGCTCCCATTTCCTGTGATTTTAGTTTGACTGGATTAGCAACAGCTCACACCTCAAGGCTGATGAAGATAGGTCATTTCTCTGGACTGTGAGGTGTTGCATCTTCGTGCTTCGACGTTGCCACCACAGGCCTGAGTGTAGAATGCCATGGGATGAGAATCTTGGCAGCCCAGATTTTGCTTCGCATCAGGCATGATGTGCTCATTTCAAACTGGGTGCCTTGCATGCCCAATTTTAGCTGAGGTGGTGCCAATTGCGAGCGAGGGCCCTCTGCCGATGCAATCAAAGCGATGTGTCCCTTGAAAAATATGGCAAGACTGGCAAGAGCATTTTCGGTATTTTTCAGCAAGAAGTAGAGTCTTCTGTTTGTTATTCTGGAGCATGGTGCAACACTTCGTGCAACACATGGGAACTAGAAGGACGGTGTCTTGCGACCAAGGCCCGAAGTCCTGCAACGCTTCATGCGACGGGCCCTGCAGAGATTTGGATTTTACAACTTTCCAGGAGCCAGACGGGACAATGCAGCTTGGAAGAACTTGGGACAAAATGGGACAGCTCAGAAGTTCATGCAGTTTCGTCTTGACAGCAACCGAAACACCAAGAATCTAAGAACCTCTGTTCATGTTGCAGCTGGTGGCTGGTTGCTGCATGCAGCTTTTGAATCAGGTCATCTTGCAGCCAACTGCAGCCAAATTGCAAGGTTCACTGGCAGCACTGGGTTTCTAGGATTGGTTAAAATTCTCTGAACATGAAACCGCCAGTTCAGATGCTGACTTCCAAGAAAAGTTCTACCATTGCAACCCAGTCGATGTGAACATGACTGATCATGAGGATTGGGAATCTGGCGAGCGCGTGCGACGCATCTGTCCGGTGACCTGTGGTGTCTCTTCAGCATGAAAGGTGTGAAACCAAATGTGAACGGAGTAGTGTGAGGAAAGTGTGAAACTTTTGAGAATTTTGAATAAAAGGAAATTGTCAAATGTTTCAATGTCTATGAGAAAAGGAGTTGTTCTTTTGCCTCGGGTTCTTGGGGCTCAAAGAGGCCAAAAGGGCTTTACGGGAGAAATAGCCACCACTACTTGCAGTTGCTTGCATCCCAAGTTGTTCCAAGTTGACAGGAACTGGGCTTGCACGATGCCAAGTTTGCTCAAATAAGCGCAGCCGAAGTTTGCCAATCCTCTGCGCAAACTGCAGCCAGAGCCTTTCTCCACAATTCTTGGAGCTTCTAGTGCCACCATGCCCTCCATCCCATCCCTTTGCTGTCCTTCAGGCATCTTAAGGTTCTTCGCCTCTGTGTCTTATTGGTCTTCTCTCACTTTTCTCCTGAACGGGTTTTGTGTGTCTCACTTTCTTGAATTGTGCATTTTTTTGCATCTGGAGAAGGTTCCCGTTACCCAAGTATCTAGGAGATTTTAGGAGTCTTGTTGTGTCAGAGGTGTATTTCCTTGGTGCTGTGTGACTGTGCCCAGTCTGACTTGCGCTGAGCTTGCGTTGAAGTCTCCTGTTCTGGGGTGACCCATCGCTAGGGTTGAAGCTCAATAGGTGTTCAGTGGCTGCTGTTTGTATGGGGGACACCTATGTTTACGTGCTTTTGCGGAGCACCACGACTGGCTAGTAAGGTTGGTTTCAATTCCCTTGTGTCTTGTGAATTGTAGATTTTCCCTTCTTTAAGACAATGGTAGAACAGAAAATACTGCCAATACAGGTGGGTCAGGACCTAGTGCAATGAAAGTTGTGTACAGCCTGGACTCTGGACATTCTTGACATCTCATGGACCTCGGACCTTGCCCAAACTCAATCCGTCTCGCCACCCAATTTGAAGATACATTCTGTCTCATATGTTGTCGACTTTAGAGACAGAAGAGACATTTGCATGTCCAGGTGGTATTTGGTGAGTAGGCACATATGTTTTAGACTATGCTTCTCTTACTTCCAGACATTGCGTCTACATGGTGTTTTGAACTTGGTTGCAGTTTTTGGTTTAAGTTCCATGTGCAGCGTCCCATCCAGTTTTCGGGTTTCCAGTTTGCACTGACTGTAACCCTCTGCATGCTGTGCAGCATTTTTGTTTTGCTTGTTGCCGCATCCCATATGCAGGTTTCATAAACGCTTTCATTTCTTTTACAACGTCCCAGCGGCTGGAATGCTCCTCCAGAGGGTCTTGGGTCGTAGTAAAACCATGTAGAACCTGCTTGGTGTAGAAGCTGGTTGGTACAAAGCCTGAAAAGGGTAAAATGTGGTCGGTGTAAAACCTAAATACTGTAAAAGCTGGTTGGTGCAAAACATGGTTTGTGTGAAATCTGGCTGGTATAAAATCTTGTTGGCGTAAAAGCTAGTTAATGTATAAGTTGGCTGGATTTGGCTGGTGTAAAAGCTAGTTGGTGTAAAGACCAGATTGGTGCAAAAGATGCTTGGTGTCAAAACCGTTTTATATGAAGACTGTTAGTGTTTGTTAGTCTAGAATATAATTGGCGCAAAGTGGGCCGGTGCAAAATCTGGTTAGTAAACCATGTTGGGCCGGATAGATTCGCAAAGGAAATACCAATCAACTTGCATGAGTGATATGAGTGATAGCGCGGCACATATGTGGACACTTTCGTACTGCATATATCACATTACATACCAACAAACCGGAATGTATTGCAACATACGCAAGAAAGAGGGAGGTACGTAGCATAAGCTTTGCGTGATAAAGCAGGATGGCAGTGCGCTCTCCACAAGTCTGGAAGTCCAATGCTCCGCCATCCTCTGCCCATGCAGCGTGGAGCAAGACCCGCTCGCAGATTCTCTTCGCACAGGAGACTTTGTTCCTGGAAAAACTATTGTTTGGCTTATATAGAGCCAGCGTAACTCCCTGCAGTGAGATCTGGCTTGGGCTTTTCCACGTATTCGTCTCAGCTGGAGAGCGGCAGCTGTAGTTCTTTTTTACTTCGTGCGTCATGAGGTGTTTGTCCAGGCGCACCTTTGTCAATACCATCCGCATCCGAACAGGCAGGTTTCTGGTGATGTGGTGCTTTGAAGTGCAAAAAACTTAGGGGCTAGAACAGCAATAGCTGTGAGCAGATATTGAGATTATCCTTGCAATATGAGCTAAATCTAGCTAAATCTTGTAAAGTGTCTTCCGTCTTACGAGTAGTATCGGATTGCCACTTGCCAACTGCGAGAGTTCGAGATTTCCATTTCCTGACTATGTCTCCCTTTTGCATGGTCTCCATTGCTTGGAATGTCTTGCAAGTTGATTGAATTTGACTGTAAGAGGACACTTGGAGGAACTCTTTCTGTTGCCAGGCCTACTTCAACCTCTTAAGAAACCG
Organism: Symbiodinium sp. clade C Y103; assembly: GCA_003297045.1. Classification (NCBI taxonomy): domain Eukaryota; class Dinophyceae; order Suessiales; family Symbiodiniaceae; genus Cladocopium; species Cladocopium sp. clade C. The sequence goes on from BGPT01001587.1 coordinate 107,598, forward strand.
CACTCGTGCTATCGAACGGGAGCTTGCACAGCCTACTCAGAGCGTAGATGGCGTAGACGATTCCAGGAGATCAGACTCAAGGATTGGAGCCTATTTGGCCTATCCATCCATGTCCTTTAGATGTAGCACTGTAGCACCATCATGCTCTAGAATCTAGTTGAATCTAGTTGAATCTAGTTGAATCTAGTTGAATCTAGTTGAATCTGGTTGAATCTAGAGGTAGTTGACTCTCGTTAAATCCAGTCCATCTAGAATCTAGTCAAGAAACATCAAAGACAGTTTCTGTCTAGTCATGAGCTCCCATGTTCTCATTGTAACATGTTGAAAGAACTGCTGTACTTCTTTCCTGTTTGAATGAGACGTGAACATTTTGCATTCACGCCTTTCTGGTCATGGATCTATAAGCTGAAAGTACATTGCAGATGTTGCAGATGTGGTGCCGTGGTGCCCTGTATCGAGGACAGACTGGAAGATCCCCAAGATTTTGCATCAGACCTGGAAAACCAATGAAATTCCTGTGAAGTATCGTGCCTTGACTGCCTTGTCTTAGGCTAGGCCCTGGCAGCTAGGCCCTAGCGGCAGTCTGGCGCGACAGCTGTGGCAGCCGTGGCTCTGAGGTGATGAAATCAGCTCTTGGCGACGGCTGCACCCGCACTGGCGCTTTGAATTCTGGGACGATGACCGAAGTGCGGATTTGCTGTGGGACCTATGTCAAAGAATCGGCGTTTTTTTTCCTCCATTTTTCCTTCTACTTCTCCTTGGTTCCCAGCTATGTTTGTCGCGAAGTCTTGTGTTTCGATGCGATCTGAGATTGACTGCGAGCCATCGGTTTCTTGCCAACTCCCAACGAGCCTTTGCAGCGATAAACTGAGGATGTGTTCCCGCAGCACGCACTTGCATTTGAAGAGTTGCTTGGCCAGAGTGATTCCCTTTCCAATGCAATATCTGCATGTTTGCATGTTTGCATGTGTCCCTTTCTGCTCGGATGTGCCCTGCCTTCGATCTGTCAGTTTGCAGGATGTCCGGCATAAAACGTGCCGATGTAGCTCGAATTGTAGCGCTGTATGAATCTTGGCAGCATGGCAAGGCTGGCTGATCATGCACAGTCAAAGCGTCAGTGATTTTCCTCACAAATTTCATTGAGCTTTTTGTCATATAGGTGTCATTTTAGTCAATTTTTCATCCTTTTTCCTCATGGAATTAGCTGCATAGCCTGTTGGCATTGTCCGCCTTTTGGCATTGCAAGGCATACGGCGGTGTCTACGCAGACATCGATGTGGAGGCGGCTAGATGCTTTGACCCTCTCATACAGGCTGCGCAGAATGCACGCATGGGCGTTCTACTTGGTGAGGCACAGCCTTGCCATCGGGGGGAGATGCTAAGCATCTTTCAAGAACAGAACAGACAGAACAGAAGACAGAACAGACAGGACGGACAGGACATTTGGAGCTTCATTCATGGCTCTGTCACGATGCTCCACCTGCTTCGAAACCTGGCGAATGATACTGACTAAAGATCCAGCAACCAAAACTGCTTCATTCAAACCTTTTTGTGGAACGTCCGGTGTCAAGCTAGAGTTTGCTGAAATCACGAAACATGGCCGATTCATTGGCAGGAGAACATTGTGCATACAGTGCTCCTGGAGAAGAGGCCACAAACTCGACACATGACGCAGCAGATGCACGCATAGACCCACTCAGCGACAGCAGCGGCTTTCGCTGGCTTTTGATCCGGGAACCAAGGCTCTCAGGCCAGCTGGTGAGCAACGCTGTCATGGCGAGTGCACCGCATCATCCCTTCTGGCTGGAGGTTTTGCGAGAGATCTTCCAGCATCTTGATGTCATTTAGACATATTTAGAATTCTTAAATCATATTTAGGCATATAGAGACGCTTCAGATATATTCAACTTATATTCCGATTCCTGCAATACTCTCAGATTCCCATTGGGGAGCCAGCGCTAAGGCGGAGCTGTGGCAGTGATCCGGTACAGTGTACTGGGCCGCGGCTCATCGATCGCATGAGTTTATCGCACAGCAGCTGCAGACGTGGCTGTGTGGCACGGCTGCCTTTTGTCGCCTGACTGAGATGGGCACACCGATGAGGCACTCATGAGCCTATTTTGGCATTTCAAATAGGTTTAATATGATTTAAATAGAATCCAGTCCAGAGGTCTTGTGGTGGAATTTTCTGTAAAAAGGCAATCACCAATGGAGTTCAAGCACCATCATGAGTCTTCTAAAGGTTCATAGACTCCCATGTGCCAGAAATTGGTTATCGTATCTTTGTTCGAGTTTTTTTTTAATGCAGTCCTTTTACATCGAATCATTGCAGAGGCCACCCCAGAATTCTCACTCTTTCGCCATGTGTACGCAACATTCTCTCCCCGTGGGAAACTGAGAGACTTACAGGACTTAGAAGGGACTTAGTGCCTATAAGCTGGGAGACTATAAGACACTCGCTGCTAAGCTGGAGAGAGAAGTTGGGAAGTTGTGCGAAATTGCAGCTAAAAACGTACCACCCATGTTGAATTTTAGAAAGTTGGGAGACATTGAAAGAATCCACGCGGAAACAAGTTTGGGCGATCTTTTGTTTGCCTTACGCCTTTACGACAAGCAAGAGTCCCTTTCTGATCCTCTTTGTAGCTTTGCGCTGCGTGAGGAACGACACATTGCAGAGAGCAATGCATCAATGCTTCTCCAATTACGAGATTAAAAACCCTGCACAGTTGGTAAAGAACTGCAGTCTGCATCCTTGCAGAACTTCCAAAGAACTTCCGACAGGATTACTTCTCTCCGCACCTGGCCCGTTGGAACGCCGCTTCAATGACAACCAGCTGCCGTGATCTCTTGGGAGACGGCCAACTTTTGCAAAATCATCGCCAGGCCATGAAGGAACTTGTGGAATCAGGAAAACGAAAAGAACAATACAATGAAACATAATGAAACTATTAGTTGATACATGTTGATACTAATGATTATCACATTATCACATACTATCAGTGTAATTGCTTCTTATTTAAGATATTTAAGCAGTTTAGCCATGTTTGGCCCTTTGGCCCAAAGTGCAGGCTCTACGTTTCGCTTGCGCTTCGCTGGAAGCTTCGCTCCGAAACGATGCAGCCCTCCGCAGCAGCTCCACCTTTGCGGTGCATCGCCAGAAGCCGAGACTACCGAGAATGCAAATCACCTTTGAAGCCGTGCTGCAGTGCTGCACAGTTCATGCATTTCTTCAATTCTTGACAAACAAATAAAGATATATACTGCAACGTCTGGTGCACTGTGGTTGGTTCCCATCCCCATTGAACTTTTGATTTAACTTTACATTGAGTGGGGAAGATGAAGAACATTCAATTAGGGAGATGAAGAAGAATGTAAAGTCCCATCCCCATTAAACTTTACATTCAATTGGGAAGATGAAGAAGAATCAAAGTTCCCACCGCCGTTAAACTTTACATTCAATTGGGAAGATGAAGAAGAATCCAAATTCCAACCCCCGTCGTCTTGCCCCTCAAGGCAAAGCCCAGGCATTTGCCGCGTATATAAATATAAATATATATACATATATATATATACATACACACTATGTATGTATGTATGCATGCATGCATGCATGCATGCATGCATGCATGTATGTATGTATGTAGGTACTGTACGTAGGTACGTACGTACGTACGTATGTATGTATGTATGTATGTATGTATGTATGTATGTATGTATGTATGTATATATGCATGCATGCGTGCATGTATGTATGCATGTATACGTGTATTGTAAAAATACAGGTAGCTGTTGAACCTGTGTTGCACTGCTGAAGCTGTGCACTGTTGCAGCAATCCTTTGTTGCACACGCTGTATCGTTGTACNTGTAAAAATACAGGTAGCTGTTGAACCTGTGTTGCACTGCTGAAGCTGTGCACTGTTGCAGCAATCCTTTGTTGCACACGCTGTATCGTTGTACTGCCAATCTGTTGTCTTAACAGTTGGCTCCGGGCTAACTCAAGGCCTAGATGTTGGGCCAAGATGTTGACCAATAGCAAAGACATGTTGGGTACCTATGTTGGTAAGGGGAAAATGTACATGATATTTAACACCCCCTCTTGAATTGGTGTTGCATATTGTTGCACACCACTTCACTACAACTGTATTATGTTGATACATTGTTGGGAATCAACCTGTACATCTTTACATCGAAAAGTGTTGACAAAAGGTGCCGTCTGTCGGGCTCAGTGTGCACCTGTTCGACTGACCTTCTCAGTTGTTGATATCCCTGTTGCATTCATCTCTGTTGGTTTAGGGTGTTGAACCCAGGGATGTTGCAGTTTCACCCCAGACTGTTGTTTTGGGTGTCAGTCTTACCCATCGTTGGATGGTGTTCACTCAACCATCCTTGTTGCCTGATAGAGCTGCGACTCCTCCATCTGTTGCTCGTCAACGTCATCATGTTGATCTGAGTGATACTTGTTGAATGCCTCAACAAACTCGCTCATGTTGGTTGAGACGTTGACCCACTCCAAAATACTCTTGTTGCCCCTCAAACGTTCTTTGGTCTTGCTGCCATGATATGGCAGTTGGAAGCCATGTTCCAGGAGTGGATGTTGGTGCATCAAAAGTTGTTCAGTCCGCTGTTAAACTTCTGTTGGCATTGTTGACAAAACCAATGTTCCTGTGTGTACTCCAGGCTGTTGACCAAGGCTCGAAACCATGGATGTTTGATTTCCGTTACCTGCATCACAGGGATTGGCATGTTGTAGTGCCACAGAAAGCCGTTGTCCCATGATAGGTTGTTGGCCACTGTTCCCAGAATGTTGCCGTCCACGTTGATGGTGGCAACTTGCCATAGTTGGAGCGTTGAAGCTTCATCTGTTGACAGGACAAGTTTGTCCAATCGAGTCAGCCTGATGCTTCCATGTATGCTTTGAATATAAAAAGGTGTTGCCCCGGCCTCCTTCAATTTGTTGACCTCTACTTTTGTCAATACAAGCCACATCACTTGCTTGTTGGCAAGACGCGTTGCCTGATGGTACTCGTCAGGGTTGTTGAGGTCTTGGTGCTCGTTGTCCGTCCTGTTGGTCAGTCGTGTTGCTGACACTGACAACTCTCCAAGAGTGTTGTGCAGGGCCATTCCCGTGTTGGTCACTTGGACGTTCGGGAATCTATTCTGAGCGGCCATTGTTGCCGTAGGTCTTGAAAATGAAAATGTTGAGCCGCTGTTGGACAAAGCAGGCTGTGGTTGACATTCACTGTTGCCAGCAAAATGTTGACACAAAATCTGCACAGAAAATCAAAGTGTTGAAGTCTTCAAACTCTTGAATTCCAAGCTCTGCAGAAATAAAAGGACGTGTTGTGTATCACAGACATGTTGTGTGGGACATGTACATATACTTCACCATGTAGAGCTCGTTCATGTTGAGACAGTACATATCGAAAATCACGTTGAAATACTGTAGGGGATATCGTGTTGATATACTCCAGGAAATAGGTACAGCAAAGGGGTTGATCAACTATTGTTGATCCCATGGCTGAGGATGGTGACACCTGTATGTGTTGTTGCACGCGCGCTGTAGTGAGTGCTGGTGCTGCTGCTGCTCGCTTGTTGGAAGCTGCTAGTGAAACTGTTTGCTTGTTGCTTTAGTGAAGGTTGAAATGCTGGATGCCAAGTCCAGCTTGTTGAAGGTGTCGTTGCAGAGTCTCTGTTGGGACATACTTGGTCAATATGTTTGCTGGGTTCTCGTTGGTGTGAATTTTGACCAGTCACACGTAGTCATGTGAGATCAGTTGTTGAATGAACAAGTGTTTGAGTTCTATGTGCTTTGCCTTCCTTGAAGATCCTGTCCTTGTGGCCATGCTTTTGCCACTTGACGAGNAGTTGTTGAATGAACAAGTGTTTGAGTTCTATGTGCTTTGCCTTCCTTGAAGATCCTGTCCTTGTGGCCATGCTTTTGCCACTTGACGAGTCTGTGTGGGTCTTGATGTTGATCTTGTTGATGTTGAGAAGTTCCATCAAGAGGCTCCTTATGTGAAGTGCTTCTGTTGCTCCTATGTTGATGGCATATAGTTCAGCCTCTGCGCTGCTGAGGGCAATTCTTGCCTGTGTCCTGCTTCCGTAGTTGATTGTTGGTCCAAGCATTGTGATTATAAATCTTGTTGTGGATTCCTTGTTGTTGGACATCCTGCCCAGTCGCTGTCGACGTAGACGTTGAGGTCTGGAATTGCTTTTGCTGGAAGCTTCACTGTTGGTCGAATGATCTGCTTGTAGTCCTTCGTTCCTTTGATGTACCTCAAAAGGTGCTTGTTGGTCTGCTGTTTTTGACTGCTGAAGTGCTCTTGCAAGTTATTTTGTTGCATAACTGATGTCGGGTCTGGTGTATGTCATCCATTGTAATTTCCCGACTGCTCGTCTGTACTGAGCATGTTCTTCTGCTGAAAGAAGTTGGTCGTAGTCTGCTGTTGCTGTCTTCAATGCTGAGGTGCCTGGTGCTGTTGCTGGCTTGCTGTCCTGAAGATTTGTTTCTGTCAGGAGTGTTGTGATGTACTCTTCTGAAAAGTTGATCTCATAGTGCTCTCCTCCGTTGGTGGTGTTCCTGCCAAGAATTGCCACTGTGTTGCCTGTTGACAACGTGCCTGTTGGTCGTAGAAGAGGATGTTGCTGAATCTCCTTGAAGAGCGTGTTGACGATCTGTTCCTCGCCAAGAAAAAGAAGATCGTCGACGTAGACCAAAACGAAGCAGTTGCGCGATGTCGTCATGTAGATGTTCGGTTCTGCTGTGCTGCGTTGAAGTCCGATCTGTTGAAGGACTTCTGCCAGGTGTTTCTGCCATGCTTTTGGGCTGCTGCGTAGCCCGTAAATGGCTTTGAGCAGTTTGCACGATGTTGTCTTCAGGCTTGTAGAACTCCCTTGGCGGGTGCATGTAGAGGTCCGCTAAAGCTGTTGAGATGTCTCCTGTCAGACCGATCCATCCGTTGTTGCAGGCTAGTGTGAGAAGTGTTCTCAACACACAAAAGATCGGTGTTGACGCGTAANTCCTGTCAGACCGATCCATCCGTTGTTGCAGGCTAGTGTGAGAAGTGTTCTCAACACACAAAAGATCGGTGTTGACGCGTAAATGTCATCCAAGTCTGTGACTGTTTCTGTGAAGCCTTTTGCAATGATCCGTGCTCGGACCTTGTTGCCTTTGTCACGCAAAACCCAGCGTGATTGGATGATGTTCTTGTGCTGTTCCGGTGTGAGTGTGTTGATGTCGACCTCCATGTACACCTGCTGTTGCTTCATCAAAAGGATCTCTTGCTTCATCCCTTCAATTGTCTTCTGTTTGTCGAGCCCATCCGTGTTGTTCACGATGGGCTCCAGGAGAATTCTTTCCGTCTGTTGTTCTGTTGCGTCCTCACAGGAATAGGCTGTGATCTCTTTTCCTTGTTTGGTCTTGATTGTGACTTTTGTGTGATCCTCAGTCTGCTCTTTGGCTGTTCAGGTGTTGGCTCTAAGCGTGCTGGTGCTTCTTGCTGTGTCGTTGCTGGCTGTTGCTTTGCTGAGCTTCCTTCTGCTATGTCATCTGCCACATGTCTCTTGGGTGGCGATGGCATTGCTTGTCTGCCGTGGCAGCTTGTTGGTGTTGTGGCCATTGGTGAACTGGCCAGTCCTGGTGTTGCTGTGACCATCGGTGTGTCCTCGATGGCTCTTGGTGGAAGTACTGTTTCTCCAAGTTCGCAGAGTGGCGCTTTGTGGTCTCTGTTCCACCTGCAGAAGTAGCCGGTGTTGGCATCCGCATGTGTGGCGTACCTGTTGAGTAGATACGCTGTGTGTCATACCAGCCATGGTACGATTGGGTGCTTGCTTGTGATTGTTTTGTCGTAGTTTTGTGTAATTGGGCTCTGAGTGTTCTGATTTGTCCCATCAGTGTTCGATGGAATCTTTCGATGCTGCCTTGTGCTTGTGAAGTGTAAGTTGGTGCTTGCCTGACTGTGGTGTTGCCGCCCATCTTGCTTGCTGCTGTTTGCAGGACTGCAATCAGATAGTCTTCTTGATCTGATTGCAGTATTGTGCTGTTGAGTACTGCTTGTACTCTGCCGCATTCCATGAGGAATGATTGGATGCATTGTACGTGGTATTGGAAGCCTTGTTGCTTGTCACCTACCATTGTTGCCATTACCATGCCTGTTTCCACGTCAATCCCGGTGAGGATTGCGGTTGTTGCTTGCTCTCCTGCTGTCTTGAAGTAGCAAAATTCAAACTGTATGACTGGCATTTTGCTCTTCTGTTTTGGGTGATTGTCTGCTCTTCCTTTGTTGGCTACAAATGTTGGACACCATCTTCTGAACGCAAGGTGTGTGAGTTCATGTTCTGCTAGCTCTTGTTGTGTTGGTTGTGCTGGTGTTGCTAGTCCTCTTGCTGGCTTTGCTTGTTGTGGGTCTTCTTCATCCACGTCATGTACCTCATCTTTGTATCAAAGTTTGTTGAGCCAGTCCATGGGACGTTGAGTGTTGCTTGTCGCTTGGTTGTCCAGTTGTCGTCGATTCTGTATCCTCTTGATCAGGTGTTGTCCTCTCAGGTTTTAGCTTGGTGACATCTGGTCCATCTTGTGTTTGTTGTGGTATGTAGAATTCAGTTCTTGGTTTGATGTAGACTATTTTCCACAGATGCCCTTCTCTGATCCAGTAGTCCTCTGTTGCTTGTAGCTCCTTCGGTCTTGGGATGCCTGTTGCTGAGTATGGTTGCTGTGAAATGCTTGACTGTTGTTCATTGCTTGTTGCCATCTCCTCAGGCGTCTCTGGCTTCTTCTGTGTGTATCTCCTATTTCTGTTGCACTTGTTCTTGTTGTTGCTGGTTGGGCGCAGGCAATGGTTTGCCTGTCGTGGCTGGTGGTGAGATTGATGGCTTTGGTTGTCTTGCGTTCTGTTTGACCTTGAACCATGTTTCTCCTTTCCATGCTGTGTTCAGCAGTCTCTTTTGCTGGCTGTGTTCAAGGCTGTGTAGTTTTTCCTCAAAGTCCTCTGTTGTTCCATCGTGTTTGTGTGCTATTGTTCTTCTGTAGTCCTCCAGTTTGTCAATTGGAACTGGACACTGTTGGTCTGGCATGTATGTTGCTCTACGCTTGGCTTTGTGGAGTCTCACAAGGTATCCTTGACTGTTGTACGTCCAAATGTCGTGTTGGTGTGTCACCCATTGTGCTCCTCCTGGTGTCAGTGTGATGGGTGAAATTGTTGCTCTGATTCCTTGTTGGGTTTCGTGTACGTCGAGTTTGTAGTTTGGTGGTGTTCCTGTGTTGTTCACAGGCAGGAAGTATGTTCCTTCCTTTGCTCGTAGTGTTGCCTCAAACCTTTTCGGGTGTTTGATTGTTGGTTGTTCACTGAGATGTGTTGTAAAGCCTTGCTCTGTCAGTCTTGTTACTGACAGGATTGGCTGTGAAACCGAGCACACGTAGAACGGAATCATAATTTGTTGGTTGCTCTTGTTGGTCATGTAGACCCATTTGTGCCCATACACCTTGATGGGTTCTTCTGTTGCTGTCCTCAAGTTTGGTGCGTCTTGTTCTGAAAGTCCATACGTTGGTGTTGTCGAGGCAAACCAAACTGGGCAAACGTGTGTTGCCGCTCCACTGTCGATCAAAAGTTCATCCTTGTTGAGATTCGTGTTCATGTTCTTGTCTTGTGCTCTGACTGTGCTGTCATTGTTTCGTTGTTCTGTGACCGCTGCGATCTGCAATGCTGGTTGTGCATCTAATTGTGAAGGTGAAGGCAGTGCTAGTTGTTGCTGTGGTTGCACTGCATTGACTTGTGTTTGGTCGTTGGTCCACCAATGGTTGTCATAGGTGGTTTGTGGTCCATACCACTGATCTGTTGCATCGTTGTACCCTTCATGGGTATCTTCTTGCATGTTGTGTACTGCAACTCTGCAGTCCTTTGCTGTGTGGCCTGGTTGACCACATCTGTAGCAGCCTGTTGTGTATTCTTTTCCTTTGCCGGTTGTCTTTCCTTGTCCTTTTCCTTGTGCATAGTTGTTGGATCCTTTGTGTTGCATGCTTTGTCCTTTTTGGCTCTTTCCTTTGCCTTGTCCTGCTGTGTAGCCGTAGCCTTGTTGTCCGTAGCCTTTTCCTTTGTTGCCTTTCTTTCCTTTGCTCTTTCCTTTCTTTCCTTTGCTCTTGTTCTTGCCTTTGCCAGCTCCTCCATTGTAGCTTGCTGCAACACTGGATGATGCGCCCTTCTGGAATCTGTTGAATGCCGTTGTTGTCCTCAACAAACAACAGGTAGAGAACTTGATCCCAGAGCACCGGGGGATTCTCAACAACACTCAGCAAACACGCGCAAACCACAATGGCCGCGCCAGCAGATGAAAAGATAACAGCCTTGGCAGCAACACACAAACTCAAACTGAAACCCCCAACATATGATGGCAACTATGCCACATACTAAGAATGGAAATACAAGTCTATGGCCTATATAGGTCTACATGACCCATTCTACCCAAGGATGTTTAGGCTGGCAGAAGCAGCAGCACAACAAGTAACAGAGGCACACTTGAGACAGGCAGCCACAACACTGNTCTACATGACCCATTCTACCCAAGGATGTTTAGGCTGGCAGAAGCAGCAGCACAACAAGTAACAGAGGCACACTTGAGACAGGCAGCCACAACACTGGAGGAAGCAGATGCATGGGTCCAACTCGATCAAAACCTCAAGTACGTGTTGATCAATGCTACAACAGGAGCAGCAGCCACACTATGCAGACAACACCAACACGAGATTGGACTCGAGGTACCCCGACAACTCAACACGAGGTTTTCACTGCCGGTAGGAACAAGGAGCATAGGATACCTCACAGAGCTTTTGAAGCCCACATTCGACAGCAACAACTTTGAAGAGTCATTCTCCAATTGGGAGTTTGAGCTCAACAAGTATGAGAGAGACAACAACACACAACTACCAGACCAAGTCAAGATTGCAGTCTTGATGAATGAAACAAAAGGACCACTACAACAACACCTTCTTCACCTCATGGCTGGAGCAACACCAACCTACACTGACATCAGAGCAACCGTCATGGAATACTAAATCCTTTGTTGCACACGCTGTATCGTTGTACTGCCAATCTGTTGTCATAACAGTTGGCTCCGGGCTGACTCAAGGCCTAGATGTTGGGCCAAGATGTTGACCAATAGCACAGACATGTTGGGTACCCATGTTGGTAAGCGGAAAATGTACATGATATTTAACATGTACGTACGTACGTACGTATGTACATTATTTACATGACCATAAAGTCGACCATACATTAGCTTTGAATTGTGACTGACAAGTTATGCATTATCAGTGATTATAGTTGATTAGTTACCACCAATACCTGATCAGAGTGACTTGCACGGGCTATCTCAATCTTGTTGGCATCTCTGACTCAGGCTGGCAGTGCAGCTGGTGCAGAGAGGCCCCGTTCATCCCAGCACTTTCAAGCATGCCAGTGCAGAAGCTAAGCGAATTCAAACTGCAGCATGACAAAAGTGACCAAAGTGACAAAAGTCAGTGCCAGTCAGTGCCAGAGTGGCGTTGATTTTCCGGTGGTTCAGGATGTCGGTATGCGAGCTGCTATGCCGTTGCGAGAGATCATATTTGAGGCACCTTGGACACTTGCTCCTTTTGCCTTGAAAGCTCTCCTTCGCTGTATGTCTATAGTTCCCCAAACGGTGTGTCCACACTGAGGGGTGTTCTTACGGTAGTAGTAAAGGCCTGGTGTGGTCAAGGTGGGTCACCATTTTTCCTGTAAATTTCCATATAATGTGTTTCATCGTTTCGTTTCGACTGCGCAGGCTCGCACAAAGTTTGTTCCGCGGATCTGGGGCGCGGAGTTTTACTGTAAATTCTCGTATAAAAGTTCCCCTCTGAGATGTCCATGTCCGTCTCGACTGCGCAGGCTCGCACGGATTTGCGGCGCGACGGTGGTCATGTGGAAAGGCGTCGTTTTACCAGCGTGCCGTGCTCGTTTTTTGAGCTATGTCCAATTCGTGTTGCAGGCGTGGGACATGCGGCAGATTTGGAGGTCTGAAACGTCGTTTTGCGTGGCAGGCGCAGGACACATGGCACTTTTCAAAAAGCGTCGTGGCAAGGGACATGCTGCACGTTGCTAAAACGTCGGCAGGCACGGCTCAAAATGAGAGGCGCTTTTGGAGCTCATTTTTTCGTGGCAGGTGCAGTATTTGGTGAATTTGCACGACGTTTTGAAAGGGTCGAAAGTCGCGTTTTGTGAAACTGTCGTCGGTTTTGATTTTGAACGCGATGATGATTTCGCGTGGGAGGCGCAATACTTCGATGACCTCGGGCTCATTTTTCGTGACACGCGCAGGACTTCGTGGACCTCGACCAAAAAGTGGCTGAGACCTAGGTAAAACGTCGTTTTTGATATTTTCAATGTTCGTTTTTCGTGGTGCGCGCAATGTTTTGTGAAAATCTACAATGTGCTCGCGCGACCCTCTCGTCACTTTGTGCGCATCGGATCGCTCTCGCTGTGGCGCGGTGCGAATTTTGCAACTTCAGATGCAACCCTTTCGCACGNCTCGCGCGACCCTCTCGTCACTTTGTGCGCATCGGATCGCTCTCGCTGTGGCGCGGTGCGAATTTTGCAACTTCAGATGCAACCCTTTCGCACGAAATGTACGTCGACCTTCAACTAGACGAGGGATGGCCCGAGAGCGAAGAGAAGTAGAGTGAGATATGTAACTGAAAGAGAAATATATAAAGATGTCTCAAAGAAAGAAGGTGTGAATGTATAAGGCGCAAATAAAAAGAGATTGATGAGTATGTGAAGATGTGAGGATGTGAAGATGTGAGGATGTGAAGATGTGAGGATGTGTAATGTGAAGAGATGAAGATTGTGAGCATTTGAAGATGTGAGGATGTGATGAGGTGAAGATGTGAATATGCCAATGTGTTAAGACGTGAAGATGTGATGATGTAAAAATGGGAAGTTGTAGAGAGAGAGAAATAAGACGTCACAGACGCTTTTGCAATCTTTTGCACGCAAACGCTTTTACACACAGACACTTTTACACAAAGACACTTTTACACAAACAGCTTTACACACAGACGCTTTTACACACAGAAGCTTTTACACACAGACGCTTTTACACACAGAAGCTTTTACACACACACCCTTTTACGCACAGACGCTTTTACACACAGACCCTTTTACACACAAGCACTTCTACACAGCTTTTACACACAGACGCTCTTACACACAGACCCTTTCACACACAGACGCTTTTACACACAGACACTTTTACACACAGACACTTTTACACAAACAACTTTACACACAGACCCTTTTACACACAGAAGCTTTTACACACAGACCCTTTTATGCACAGAGGCTTTTACACACAGACGCTTTTTTTGCACACAAACCCTTTTACACACAGACCCTCTTACACACAGACCCTTTCACACACAGACCCTTTTATACACAGACCCTTTTGCACACAGGTGCTTTTACACACAGACACTTTTACACACAGACCCTTTTACACACAGACGCTTTTACACACAGACGCTCTTACACACAGACGCTTTTACACACAAACGCTTTTACAGACAGACGCTTTTACACACAGATGCTTTTACACACAGACTCTTTTACACACAGGCACCTTTACTCACAGGCACTTTTACGCACAGACCCTTTTACACACAGACCCTTTTACACACAGACCCTTGGACACACAGACGCTTGTACACACAGACCCTTTTATACACAAGCGCTTCTACACAGCTTTTACACACAGACGCTTTTACACGCAGATGCTTTTACACACAGACGCTTTTACACACAGACGCTTTTACACACAGATGCTTTTACACACAGACGCTTTTACACACACACAGGCCCTTTTACAGACAGACCCTTTTAGACACAGGCGCTTTTACACACAGACCCTTTTACACACAGACCCTTTTACACAGAGGCGCTTTTACACACAGATCCTTTTACACACAAGCGCTTTTACACGCGAAAACTTTTACACACAGAGACCCTTTTACACACAGATGCTTTTACACACAGACGCTTTTACACACAGGCGCCTTTACTCACATTTCCTTTTTCACAAAAACCCTTTTACACACAGAAGCTCTTACACACAGACCCTTTTACACACAGACGCTTTTACCCACAAGCGCTTCTACACACAAACGCTTTGACATACGGACCCTTTTACACACAGATGCTTTTACACGCAAACGCTTTTACACACAGACACTTTTTCATACAAACCCTTTTACACAGAAACGCTGTTACACACAGACCCTTTTACGCACAGAGCCTCTGACACACAGAAGCTTTTACACACAGACGCTTTTACACACAGACGCTTTTACACACAGACGCGTTTACACACAGACACTTTAACACACAAACACTTTTACACACAGACGCTCTTACACACAGACGCTTTTACACAGACCCTTTTACACACAGACGCTTTTACACACAGACGCTTTTACACACAGACGGACCATTTTACACACAGACACTTTTACGCAAACAACTTCACACACAGACCCTTTACACACAATCTCTTTTACACACAAACACTTTTAAATACAGACACTTTTACACACAGATGCTTTTACACGCAGAGCCTTTTACACACAGTTGGACCCTTTTACACACACTTGATAGACCGTTTGTTGTCTATGAGTCTTTCTGGTTTCCCAAACGAGGGATCTGGATATTCCAGTTGAAGGCCTTTTGCAGCACAAAAATNGTTTGTTGTCTATGAGTCTTTCTGGTTTCCCAAACGAGGGATCTGGATATTCCAGTTGAAGGCCTTTTGCAGCACAAAAATGAAATCACTACATGGAAATCTGATTGAAAAAACTGCGAGACTGGAGCCGGATCTGTACACCGAGAATAAAAAGGTGGAGCACAACGGCAGGTACGTGGAGTTGATCAGACTCCATATCCTAGTCAACTGCANCTGCGAGACTGGAGCCGGATCTGTACACCGAGAATAAAAAGGTGGAGCACAACGGCAGGTACGTGGAGTTGATCAGACTCCATATCCTAGTCAACTGCACGGAGCTTCGTTGGCGACAGCCATGCAGCGACCCTGTCGCCCCCTGCGGGTGAATAGTTAAAACTTGGACACCGGGGTAAATCTGATTATAGCCCTTTGGTACAGGGGTTGCCCCCACACACAAAGGCCGTGTGTCGCAAAAAAGATCTGATACGAAAATCGGAAGACGGAAAAACGGAATTATGTACAGTATGTGCCAAAATGGAGCAACAGCCCCCTGCTGGTGAATGGTTAAAAAACTTGGAC
>BGPT01001587.1:128738-146215 GCA_003297045.1 Symbiodinium sp. clade C Y103
AAAATTCCAGGAAGGCCTGTTTCAGCACAAAAATGAAATCACTACATGAAAAGCGGAATGAAAAACAGCGAAACGGATCCGGATCTGTACATCAATAATTAAAAGTGGATCACAATGGCAGGTACGTGGAGTTGATCAGACTCCATATCCTAGTCAACTGCATGGAGCTTCGTTGGCGACAGCCATGCAGCGACCCTGTNGTACGTGGAGTTGATCAGACTCCATATCCTAGTCAACTGCATGGAGCTTCGTTGGCGACAGCCATGCAGCGACCCTGTCGCCCCCTGCTGGTAAGTAATGAAAACTTTGACGCTGGAACAGATCTGATTATAGCCCTTTGGTACAGGGGTTGCCCCCACACACACACACACACACTATTGGGTTTGTCTATATATGGGGTGTACCCAATTCATCGCCTTTTTCCCTGGGGAATGATGAAAAAAACTATATAGGAATCTGTTCGCGTAGTCTATTTCAGAGAACCCATGTACTGAACATCAAACTATAATTCTGTGTGATAAGCGGCTAAGCTCATGCCCGTTGAAAGTCCCTGCTACATTCCACCAGTCCACTTCAGTGGCTTGGAACCTGCTTTCCGTACAGCCTGAGAAGAGCCCACCCAAAGTTGTTTGCGTGAATGATAATAATGTCAGTACCACGTCAACAAGGACGATTGTCACTTGGTAAAACACCCAGAATGGCTTAGGTGTATATAGGTTGGTTAGTGGTTGCAATTCGGCCAGATGAGGTACATGTTGAACCACTGAACTACTTTTGGTTGGCTGTTGGCCTTGTTTGGGGATCCAATTGTCAGGACCTGTTGCATTGTTGTCATCAAAGTGGCCTAGGTATCGTCATAGGCGTTTGTTTCGATATTGGAATTTTGCTCATATTTACTCCATTTCTCGTCCATTCAAATGGGGAAAATAAAGGCATTAAACCATGGGGTGGGCCTTTAGGGGTCAAACAATTAAGACAACCCCATATGGACATTTGATGACTTTTTGTTGTTGTATGTTGGCAGTCAAGAATCCTTGCAACAAAGACATGGGGGTTGATTCCCTGATTTACATACAGTAGGTTTCTGAACATGTTGGCGCCCGATTTTTCCCATGCTTGGTGAAAGCTTGGTCGATGGCTTATTTGCAATATTTTGCAATAGATAGGTTCAAGCCCAGTTGGAGAATATGATGTTCCGCAAAGAATTCAAGGCCAGCCATGACAGGTTCAGATCTTTGGGTGAGCTTTACTTCTCCAGATACCAGCCCAGCTCACATGAGATCCTAGTTACTGTTCGACATTGTTCGACCACCGGTAAAGCTTGGTTGGGTCGGTGAGTATCTTAGCTTGGTTCTCCATCGTGGCCGACTACGATATTTCACTGAAAATGGACTTTTCTCCCCCCCCCCAAAAAAAAGAAATTGGCCAACACTCTGACAGCTTGATTTTGCTCAGATGTGCCTATGGTTCAATGTGCCATGATGTACCAGTAGCTGCAACAGGTTCCTGAGAACTCTCGCAGTTGCCGTGTTTTGCCATGTACCTCTTTCAAGTGCCCCATCAAGTCTTCATCACTGGGATCCTGGAGGACCTACTCTCGATCGAAGACGTCCAGCGGGTCTCCCAGGTTTCTTGGAAGACTTTGGAAGCCGCGCAGTGCTACTGTGATGTGATGAACTTTGCCTGGCCACGGCTGGAGCTGGGCTTGGGGAAAGGGAAGACGTCGTTGCGGCAGTGGATGCCACTCTATGAGGCCTGCAAAGCCATGGTCGCAACGCAGAATTCCACAGGATCCGGCAACAGAGATCTCAGACGCTTGAATCGTTTGATTTCCTTCAAACATACGTGGTACTGCAGGGACATGGATGGGTATGTGCCCCCAGTGCCTTGGCAGTTTAGAGCTGGATCCGTAGAGCCCTTGCTTCGGTTCCTGTGGCAAGAATGCACCATTGAGACATATGCGGGCAAACACATCCGTGCTGCAACCTTTGTGAAGGTTCTGGGAGGTGGGAGGTTAGGGTTTTCCAACAACCCGCCAAGTAACTTCATGGTCCCTTCAAGGCTACCATTCTGAAGCCGCTTTTTTGTTGGCCAACCCTTGCTCAAACCCAAATTTGCACCCCTGGAGGACTGCCCACATCCACCTTGCAAGAAAGAGAACCTTGGGCCGTCATTGCCATGGATGCCATTTATTGTGAACCCGGCCCCAGATGTGAGTTTTTGAACGTGGCCGCGCTGGTCTTGTTGGATGACTTCAAGATTGCCTTGATCTTGACGTGGTCATTTGAAATTCCAGAGAATGAAGCTGGTTGGTGGTTTCCAGCGTTTGTTTCTCCATCCCCCTGTTTACCTCATACACTTGGGATTTGGGATGACGCCCCCCAATTGACGTTCATATCAACCACCTACGCTGCATCAAGAAATCGTCCGTTGACCCCAATGCCAACCAATGCTTTACAATCTCCCTGCCAAATAGGGTTGGAAGATGTTGGAAGACCACGTTCCCCGCAAAATGGTTGATTCTCAGTGTCCATTGGTTGGGATGGTAAATTTCGGGAGCACCCAAGGGTGGCTCAACCCCCAGGACGGTTTCTTCAGCATCATTCTTGTTGGTGCCCGGCTGGCTGATGTCATGACCCATGCCTCCCAGATCTTTGAATCCCCAGCCTGGACCTGGGACGAATCGGATGAACTGACAGAGTGGTTCGGCTTCGACATGACGATCGATGGGGCATTTGAAGAGCGAAAAGACTTGCTGCCTGGATAGTGATTTGTTGCTGGTGACGTTTTTTCCTGTTTCGTGATATACACTGACATTGTATATAAATACATATAAATACCCTATCTGTCGTAGATTTGCACATAATTATTCCCCCATTTTCAAATCTTATACATTTTTTCTAGCTTTCCAGTCAAACCCAAGGCTGCAGATTCCAGGAATGAGCTCTGCCATCGCTTCACGCATGTTCCACTTCTTTGAGCCTTTCCCGCGCTTGATGCGCAACTTGAGTCCGGAGTATGTGCCGAGTCCAGAGTATGCGTCTAGTCCGGAGCTGGAGTGTGTGCCTGACCACCCGGAGTAAAAGAAGGTGCAAAGCTGCGTCTGTTCTGGAGGTGTGAGCAGGAAGGAGCCTCGTGAAGTCACGAAGTCTGTAGACTTTCTAAATTCATGATATGATATGGTGAAGTCAACCACAAGCGGCCTCACTTGGCCATGTTCCAGTTTCATGATCGCACTCCAGATGATATTGCGTTTCGTTTATTTCAGGATTACCATGGTGATTTAGATGTGCCTTGGTTGGGTAGGTGAAAGGGAATGTGTGTCTAGACCCGGTGGGGGATGGGCGTGACTAGGTTGAGAGGCAGATAATCAATACCCAATAGAAGAAGGTAGTGTAGAGAAGAGAAGAAAAAAGCGGAGAAGAGAGGTCTTGGTGGGAAGTCATGTTGGTTCAATGAGCCTTGTTAAATGATTCATTCAGGCAACAAAAAATGATCTTTTTCATGAGACAAGGGCATATTTAGGGGGTTGATTCCCAAGGCCTTACAGGCAGTAGGTTTCTAAACATGTCGGTGCCTGATTTTTCCCATGCTTGGTGAAAGGTTGGTCGATGGCTTATTTGCAATTGATATGTTCAAGCCCAGTTTGGGAATTTGATATTCCGCAAAAAAAATGTTGGAAGGATTGAAGAATCCTTGGGGGGAAAGCAAACATCGGTGATTCCCAAACAGTTTCTCCTTCGTTGTGCCTCAACAGTCAACTGGTCGTTCAAGGCGATTGGAATTCTGGGAGTACTTCATAGTATTCGTTTGACGCGCGCTTTCATGGGTTGCCAGGCTGTATCTAGTTAATTCACATTCATAGCAATCCTGTTTCTTCTCTCACGCCACAACAACATTGTAATTGCCATTCAACAACTCAATCGTACATCATGAATACCTTTCATAATTGGCTTCTCGGATTCCTTGGAATTGGTCGAAGGGACAATCTACAGGAACCCCCAAAAATATGGCGGCAAAAACCCATGTTTTCTTCTAGATTTTCCTTTAGATCAACCATCCACCGAATTCTGGGACCCTCAAACACCTATATATATATATATCTATCCCTCCCTGAAGCAACGTACCTTGCGCCCCACCGTGGCACTGACACAGGCGTCTTTTGGACAGGCGAGAAGATGACGGCCATCTATGCCAACCAGAGACAAACCACAGAGCACACAGATAAGAGCATCAAGTTCACCCATACCGAGCTACTGGGCGCAAGGATTGGAAGGTGGGTTAACACCATGATTTCAGACATTCAAAAAAACTACTAAAGTGAATAGGGTCGATCGTTACCCTGGGATACTCAACTCCATCATATTTCGGTCCAATGACGTTAACGGTTAATCATCTTTTCATTCATGTCTGGGTTTGCGTCCCACAGAAAGTGGGTTTGTGGATCATTGTAAGGAAACAGAATGAGAAGGCCCATGTGGGGATCACAGCATTATAAGATATTATAACTATGGTGGGTTGAGTCACCATCGCCTGTTCTTCGCAACTTGTTTCGGTGAAGCAGAGTCCCTATTTTTTTCACTAAGGGGTGCGTGAGGTTCAGCCCCCTCCTCGATCCAGGGTGATGCCAAAGTCTCCAAGGTGGTGACCATTTAGCTTGTGTTTAGTGGTTCAGAAAGCCGATGAACTATAGAGATATCAGATCTATTCAGATATATCGACCATAAATCCTAGTTATCCTACTGAGCTCAACCAACTTCGCAAACATACATCTCCATTCTTCTTGGTTAAATCAATTCAAATCCCTATTTTCCACAATTTTTTAACAATGAATCGCTTGGGGCAGCACCGTTGTGCAACCCACCCTTGGGCCTCTGAGCTCGCTGCCTCGAGGCTGGGTGTGGGCAAGAACCTATTATCAACTGCTGGTGGAGGGGGAGTGGGCCGGTTTCTTGGTGTCACAACGGAAGGTCGTCAAGTTCCCATATGCTGCATGTTTGGTATGCCTTGCATGAAATTGTACATATAATTTCATATATATATATATGTAATATATGTAATATATGTAATGTGTATATATATATATTATAATGTAATATATTGTATCTATATAATAACACATATATATATATATATAATATATATATATACATATTTAATACATGTTACATGGGACGGAATTCTGGTCGAAAAGAACCACCGTGCACATATATATTGATACATAGATGATAGATCTACCTGGGTGGGCCAGACATATTTTGATATTATTTTCATTTGTATATAAGTATAATCGATATGTTTCATCCAGATGTGAATTTAGCATCTATCAAATCTATCTATGTATATATATATATATACATGTCTATAGAGATGGGACATGGAACATTGAAATATGACTCACATATCACATATCTATCATCGTATTTCTGGAATAAATACACAATTTTCATGTTTTTCCCATCTATCCACAACTTTTCATCATTTCCCCAGTTTCCACATGTGCCAAAATCTCGCGCCCAGTTTCCCGCTCTGCTATGGTGGCTTCACGAACCGCCAAGGGCATCTCATTATCTCCAGGTTCGTAGCTCGATCCGCAATACGAGATCCTTCACCTCAAACGGAACTCGTTTTTGTGTGGGATGACACGGGGAGGATGAAGCCCCAATAAAGATAGGCGCTTCAGTCGGAGTTTTTTTTGAAGTCTAGTGGAGTCTGCGAGATTTTTATTCTGACAACTGCATCATTTCGGGATTCCATGTTTGTTTTCAGAGCTGGGACCCTTCGGTAATCTATCCTGGCAATGGAAAAACACCACTTACGTAGTTTGGTGGATTTTCCCATGAAAAATAGGGGATTTCGGATTTCCCTTCGCCATGTTTTATTACTGGAGGGTAGTCGTGTTTGGGAGGAAACCAACTATCAATGTTTAAGACCTCCACGTCACGAGAGGCCCCGAAAAACAAGTTCACCCTTCACATTCTACATTTCGTTGTGCTTTGAAATCTAACCAACCTATGCAACATAGTGGGGCATGACACAAAATCTTGACTCCCTTTTTTGGGCAGGGTGGTTTTCCCTTTCAGAAGTTTTTTTCCCTTGATCACCAACAGTCTTGGCACCATATTGGGGCATCTGGTATTTGCAATCGCAACTTGCCTGACCTCATTCTTGCCCCTGAGACGTTGTGCCATGTTGTCTCCAACATAGGCATAGGAATATAAGTCAATACATGTCAACAATTTAAGCGATTAAACCCAAAACTTTCCAGTTTTATGGGTCGAAAGTACCACCTGACGCGGAAGTCGCTGTTGTTAGGGGCTTTGTGGCCAAGCCCGTTGTTGACCATGAAGCCTTTCAGAATTAGAATGGACATCTTGGGATACAAATGGATATATATATATATATATGATACTTGGGGGTGCAATCAGGGTTATTAGTGGGTGTAAATGACTACATGGTAATAGCCTCCAGAAGTTGGTATATAGCTCCCAAGTAATGAATGGACACACCATGACATGGGGTCTGAAAACAAGATTCTCCTGCTGGACATTGTTTTTTTTTTTTTTAATCCATTGTTTGTCTTCTATGTTGAATCTAGGGGGTGCATCTGGTGCTGATCATTTGGGTAAACTCCAAAGACTAAAGACTGTGACTTTTTGCCCAGTGCCAAATTCAATGGGTAACTCCCCAACTCCACCCCCAAAGGTCAGCCGGCACATGCCGGCTTTTAACTCGTCCCAATTGTTTCACCCTTCTGGTGGGTGGTTTCAACACGTTTCAACTTATGATATCTTTTCGTCTCTTTTCCATCCGTGAATTTCGGAGATTCATACAATCCGTTGATCCAAGTGATCATGATGTCAATTTTATGAGAAATACCAGTGGTTTTTGTATGTTCACGTGTTTTTGCCCTCAAATATAGTGGCAACACTTTGTAAAGCCTGTAAACGTTCACCAATCACCTGCCAAAAGAGGTGGGTGATGGCACCGTGGACGCTGAGAAGTATCGAAAGTTGGCGGCACAACGCGCATTGATGTGGGAACCATATCTGAGGCAACTCGGCACAGTTCTGGTCATTTCAAATATATTCTTGAATTTCTAGAGCTATATGTGGGAGGATCTCCAATGACCAATGACTAAGATTTGGGAAGTCGAATTTGTTCATCCCCGTTCTGAATGCTTCTGAGTCTCTCTGGTGTGGTCGTGTATCCGCTTTGAGTTGTTGTCTTGGAGTGGAATCAAAGGTCGGTTAGTTAGAATTTATTAAACCATTCACGAGTGCATGTGCTTTGTCGAAATTTCTAGTGGAGGTTGTTGGATACCAAGCATGTGGTGTAAAGAACGGTCTACTGAAGCCTTCGGAGCATGCCCGAGATGATCTGGGATGACCGTCTGTAATGACCGTCTTTTTTCTAGGCATTCAAACCACCAGCCAGATTTATCGATTCAAGCTCTAAACCATAGATATAGATATGGAAATAAGACATAGTTTCCCAAGGGTTTTCGTGTTTTTTTTCCATATCTGTCTTCATTTATCAGAGGGTAGCAGGCACAATTTCAGGTCATCCATCCCCGTTTTCTAAGTCACTACAGCGACACTGCGGGGCAGTGGTATCGCTCAGTGGTGGGCAAATGCCTCAGCATCTTGGGAACACCTGGACAGAGCGACTACTTCGAGGCCTCCTCACCATTGCACGGGAACGTCCGTGTAATGATGGTTGGCAAGAGCAGCTGTTCCAGAAAGTGGCCTTATGTTGGGAAACCCCCAAGAAAGTGGATTACCTGCTGCAAGAAGCCAGATTTCAATTTTTTGGAACATAAAGTACACAAGAATCCAATGCTTTAATATCATATGTTCCATTAACATGGTAATTTTAATTGATTTTACGGGTACTGTATCCTTCCTTTTTAGGACAAATCCGATTGACTCTGACCCCACTATTTTTCCCTTCATGTTGGTAATTGCCCATTTATGGTTGGTCCAAGTCTCCATATTCTCTCCATGTATGTTCACACAGCCAAACCATCCTCAAGCCCTCTCAATTTTGCCAAACCCGGAGGCAGTCACACCCGAAGCGGTCAAGGAATCTGGGGATGGAAACGGGCGAACTTAAACCTTGATGCTCAAAGATGTTAAAAGCAAAGATGCTTGTAGAATCTTATACATGCGATCCCTACAGACCTCAAACTGCCGGAAGAGAAGGGAATGTGCACCAATTCCATCGGATTCTTACAATATATCATACCATAGAGGTCACAGCAACAATTGAAATGGTCAGAAACAAATCACCATTTCAGGTGGTCACTTTACTTGTGTCACCAGTTGGTTCCAATACTCATCCTGCGGCGTAGGAGATGTGGGACTACACTCCCAGCCCCGAAGATTCGGAGAAGGCTTTCTTACAGGCCATCCAGGACCAAGCAGCCAGAAATCTTCGGAAGTGGGGCAAAAAAAAACCAATGGAAGAGTCCATAGACATGGGAGAAGATGGGTGAAATTGAAAAAGATGGCACAGTTTCACCTATTGTGTTTCATGATGGTAAGGTTTCACCCATCATGGAATCATGGTTTCACCTTTTGCAAGGTTCCAGGTCTTAGGAGCCCATCCCTAGTGGTGGATGTTGCTTCATCCAGGGCAGGGTGTTTTATGGTTTTATCACTGAAATCAGAAGTTTCCATAGCAAGGCATCTGCAAATTACAAATTACGTGTTCATTACCATGTTTACTCAGAAATCGAAGTGGCTCAGTGAGACATCGTGGCTTACTGATGTCTCAAAAGACTCATTCTATCACTGGGTCAGTTGACTTTCAGCGAAACCGGGTAACCATGACCGAGTCTTGCGAGTTTCGCACCCAATCGGGACCTGAGTCTCGCTGCCTTCATCAGTGTATCTGTCCTGGAACCTGCAATGTCCTGGATATGCTGATGTTTTGCTGAATCTTTTCAATGGGAAATCCACTGGAATCTATAGAGAGACAATGAGAGATATGTTTCACGCTTGTTTGAATATGGCATTTTGTTGCACTTTGAACACTGATTGAAGTCACTACTGTACGCTCGGGATTAAGTAGATGAACGTCGCGAGTCGCCACATATAGTCTATTCTCTGAACGCTTGAGTGGCAGGACTCATTCCGCACTCACAAGGAAGTTGAAGGAAACCGAGAACGCACGGACCTTAGAAGAAGGTTATCGAAAGAACAATTTACATCATGATCAATATCATTCAATATCATTCAATATCATTCAATATCATTCAATATCATGATAATCATCATCAATTATCATCCTCATCCTCATCATCGTAGTCATCATCATATCATCGTCATCATCGTTATCGTCATCGTCACCGTAATCATCATCAGTAACAATGTCTTCATCATCATCAATAGCCATAATATGTTCATCATGATTGATATCAATGTGTTCTTCATCTTAACAATCACGATCATGTTCGTCATGAACGCTATGATCATCACGGTCACCATGATCAACATGATCATCCTGATCAGCATTGTCATCATTGTCGTCATAATCACTGTCTTCATCTTGCTGATCATCAGATCAATTCAATCATCACGATGATACTGACCATCGCATTCATGCTCATTATAATCATCATATTCATGGTCATGACGGTCACGATGATGGTGATGATGATTGACAATAAAGTTGAATGGTCACCGCCGTAGCTTGTGGATGGAACACACAATAGATCCCAGAAAAGTTTGAACATGATTCCTCCAACCCACAATCAGGCGGCCAGCGGTGAACGACATATTTCTTGGTCCTTTTTTGGTGGTTTTACATTGACTTGCATTCTAGATGTCTACAGTATCATTTCAGTGTACTATAGTATATGCAATGCGTTGTACTATACTGCAATATACTGTAGTATATTGCGAACTAATTCTTGTATTTCTTTTAGTTTCTGGAATTTACTGTGTATAATCATTTGTTTGCTACTTTAATATCTCTTCAAGATCGCTCCATCATCGCTCAGCGCAACATCAACACAATATTACAGCCATAGTATCACATACTTGGTGGTTTTCTCATAGTTAACCCCTCCCCTAGATTGGCCCTAGATATTTTTGCTGCGATGTGTCTGGAGCCACAAGGCACCCGACCAAGGTGTGAAACCTAAAGCGATGTTTTGCTCCAAATTTGTCTCTGCAGATCCTCGGTGGAGATGCTGGAGGGTGATCACAATCCATTGCGAATGTGCAATCATTATCCCGACAATAGTGAACCATCCCCACTAATCAACCATTTGGGGGTATGGTAAAAATATGTAAAAATATCGTCAAATTCATCCAAAGTTTGGGGATGGCATCGGGGATGACAAGCGTATGGATATTTCAGGATATTCCCTTAGGATCACTGTGCCAGGCTCCCCCCTTGGTTGAATTTGCACCGAACACAACCCAACAACAGGCCAACTATTTAAATATGATTTTGAAGTTCTCGTTTCGAAGTTTTGCCTTGGTACCTGGTTACTTTGTTTTTTTCATGTTTTTTCTCTTTTTGGCGATTTTGAAAAGCCATCGATACAGCTGCATTAGATACAAGGATGACTGCGGGTTTAGCAGTGAAACCATTTCTTTGTCATTCAAAATTCATTTGTCATGTGTTTCTGAGATTTGTGGTTTGAACCAGCCCAGTTCAATCTTCACATCATGTGCTATGATCGAGTTGCATGTTTTTTCTCCCCCATCGGGGATGTTGACGGTCACGGTGTGCCATGATGTTTCGAATCCCATTCATCATGGTGGCATGACCCGGGGCCCCACTATCTCCTAACGACACCTCGGATCGCTGAGATTTGGTCGTCGACCATCGGCAACCCCACGAACGATCCGAATGCTACGGTGCGCAGCCGGGACTTGAAGATCATGATGCCCGTCAATCCAGGCGCTTTCATCGCCATGGTCAAGTTGGTTGGTATACCCAGTTCTCGGGGGTCATCCCATCAGGATCTGCCCACAAGATAGCACCATTATACAATGCGATGTTTGGAGCATGGTACATGTAGAACATGGATGAACATGGGGATTTTTCATGCCATCAAACGTTGGGCTTCAATGATTGTAAGCCGTAGAATGTTGCATTGCAGCCAATGATGATTTTTTAAATGTGGGGCAAGAACAGAACTTGAAATGGTGGCAAAGGGCTCGTTGCAAGGGGTCTCCCTAAGGACAGATCCACTACACCAGGCTTCCGTAGGGAGATTCAACCAGCTCCCCCCCAGACAGGTGACCCCTTCAATAAGAGCCAATAATAATTATGTTGGGTTTATCAACCATCGATTATTGGGGGATGTACTATATGTATATATATATATATGTATGAATATGATCTAGGCATAAAAATGTATACTGTAAATATATCTATCTACATATTGTTTGCATACATGTCTATATATACATATACGTGTTAGATACACATCATATTATGTATATTTATATTGCGACATGTATCTATGTTTACCCTGAGGTAGTTAACATGTACTTAATGGAAAATCCTATGCTTTTTGTTGGAATGAGGATGACAAGACACTGACAAGATCTGTCAGTGGCATGCAAAAGAGAAAGGCCTCAAAAAGGACAAGGAAAGGAGGCGGTCCACGGATGGGTACTCCTTAAGATGTCTCAAAATTGGATGGTTTCAATCAGTTGAATATCTACGCAAAACATCATCTAAAAACTATATCACCAGCTAAAGATCACCAGAGGTTTGATCCTCGAGCTTTGCCCACAAAGTGGATCTAGGTGGTTCATCCTCTATTTTTGAATAGTAAAATGCTCTCCTTGTCGGAGGTGCCTGCTCTCCTTGGACTGTGGTCCAGTGGATCGTGAGCAAATCTGGACGCTCGCAGAAAAAGCTGGGCAGCAACGAAAAATGTGTTTTTTTTTTTCATTTTTATTCATGGGATTTGAAGCACCAAGAACTTGGATTTCATGAATTTTGTTGGGATTTGAACTATCAACAATCGGGATTCAATGGGAATATCATTGGGATATATAATGGGATATGATCATATTTGACCCTCACCATTTAAATGGTGTATACAAACTTCACCCTTCAGACTGCACTTTAGACTTTGGACTTCCTGAAATTCAAATAAACGCGAGGTTTCGCAACTTGATGACTGGCACTTCAAGGTGAGAAACCCTCAGTCAAGGGCCAAGAATGTCCCTATAAAAGGTTGCCCCCCAGATATGAGCTAAAGTTAGAATTCCGACAAGCCCTTGACATTCTAGTTGTAAACCAACTTAGCTCGCAACCGGGGGTGCCACCTTGTAACAGATCCCCATCACATCTCCGGCCACCGATTTTTGCCAAGGGCGGAAGTCCTGGAAGAGTTGTGTGGGCGACTTGGCGCCAGGCAAGTTCGACCCTTGCGACATCGACAATTGAAGTGCTGAATGGTGGGAGATCAACAAGGGATGTTGGGATGTTGGTTGCTGTCACGTTTTAGCGGGATGTTCATTTAAGAACCAAGATGTCAAAGGGGTTTCAATCATATACATATATATATATACATATTGTATTATTATATGTTATACCCATCATTTCTTGACAGTTCAATCCCCAATAGTTTCGATCTTCAGGCATTGGTTTCAATGGGTTTCATATTCGCAGCAGTTTCCAACTCTCACCGCGAAGGGCACCGCGTCCATGAGAGATGCGCGAGATTTCATGTGGCGCAAAAAGCCGCGGACGGGGCACTGTAGTGGGAAAGCCTTCCCCTGGCGGATCAGGATGGATATTGTATGTGTAATTATATCATATTATATCTATATATATATATATTTGAATATTATATGATATTGTATCTATCTATATATATATATTATATAATATATGATTATTTGCATATTACGTATAGTTATGTATATGTATGATCCTATATTATCTATGTATGCATGTACGATATTAAATATACATTATATATGTGTCGAGCTATACACCCAATCACGGTACAATCTATACATGCAGTACAAATACATGTATGCAGATACATACTAGTAATATAATATTCCAGTAGGTAGATGTAATCAGATGTTGTGTATGCGTGTGTATGTATATATACATATTATACATACACATTGTAATCATGTCCATCCTCATGGTACAAGCGCACCTCCAGAAACAAGACAATAGAGGGTTAGATGGCTTTGTCAAAATGTTGATCCATTGTGCTATTGTCAATGGCATTGGGTATAAACACCTGTGAAATCGGGACTTCCCTGCAATGGGTCCCAGTTTAATGACTCACTGGGTCAGTCAGGTTTTATTTCCAAATCCTCATCGGAGACATATGATGATCCTCATCCTTGACGCACACTAGTGGAAGTTGGGAACTGTTCCATCACTGCTCAAATACATTTTCTTGCACAGGTCCAGGGGTCATGTCAGATACCAGTAACTCCAAATTTTGGTCATTCCCAGCAGTCAACCATTCTGAATATGAGTGGATTATTATCAGTTTCCCTATCAAAATGACCATTAGTAGGGTATAACCCATTTTCAGACAAGACCCAAATCCTAGAATGTGGATTATATCTAAAAACCCCCTGTGTTCCCATCATACCAACATGATTATCCCCTGGCGATTTCCCCGTTGGCACCAGGTGTTCTGCGGCCTGGGGCTGCACCTCAGGCAGGGATGCTGGTGCTGAAGGTTGTCCTAACTGTGATGACTTGTAACATATATCCTCTGGTAATTTAACATAGCTAATTATTGAACATGGCCATTCATAGTTGATTTTCCAATGAAACATGGTGATTTTCCATAGCTATGCTAGTTTACCAGAGAGTATCCTATATGTTACAACTGAATGGATGTTAATCAAACCCACCACATATTCATGTCCTAACTGTTGCTGCACCTACATAGGATATGCAAGAACCACAGATACTCTAATGGTGACTGATGCAGACTCCAGATTTGGATATTCCTGTAGATCACCTCTCAGTTTTCTCCTTGACTTCCTGAATTGCTTGACTGCGAACCAGGATGCTTGTTGAATGTGACACGTCATTGCATAATTTCTGTCGCCAGCTCCCTTTCAATGCTCGAAGCATCTGGAAGCGTTTGAATCCTAATCCAATCTAATCCACCCACCGGCCAAAAAAACAGGTTGCTTTTGTTGGCCTTGGCGGGGTGATGCAAGTCCTGGTGAGGTCTCACTTTCGTGTTTGCAGAACAAATGGTATCATCCAACTGGAATCGAACCACTGTTAGTACCGCAATGGGATCCACCATCCCCTGGCCAGGGTGGAAAAAAAAACATCAAACTCTGGGTGGTAATGTGTGGTAACCATTATGCCTTTATGAACAACGAAGATTGCGGTGGTTTTTAAAACCACGCTGATGTCGCAAGGTGCGCCAAAACCTCTGGCAACATGCAAGCGAGGCCGGGACACCCAACGACTTTGCTATGGGATATGCGCCAGTCACATGGCCATTGAATGGGGAAGATGAAGATAATCCACCAGAATTTTGGGTAGCCCATTTTCAGACAAACAGATATTGACTGTATCATACTGTATCAATTTTGAGAGATTTTTTGTGCTGTACTATACCTTCTGGTTATTTGACATAGCTATGGAACATCACCATGTTTCATGGCTAAATCATCTCAAACATCCTCTGTAGCTGGGCCATGGCTTCCATCTTATGACTGCTAGGGGGCACCAGCACGGTATCCAAGACCATCCGCTGAGCCATTGAATGATCTGGACATGTTTTGAGTTTTGGGTGTATCCCTTCCCTGCCAAAAAACTCGACGAATCTTCCTCTGGCCGTGGCTTCCTTCAGCTTGACAGGTGCTGGGGGGGATTATTGATCCGGAGATATCCGGAGATGGAATCCGGATTCACATTCATTATACCGCATTAAGAATAAAGCATTTGTTCCCCATCGACGTCATTAGACCAACACATTATGTATCAGTGAGTTATGATGAGAAATTATGATGAGGACACCACACCAGGTATTCCTAAGATATGGTAAGACTATGTGAAGTTCAAGGCCATTGCAAATGGCCAACCTGGATCCGGATCGAATTTCA
The DNA here is from genome assembly GCA_003297045.1 of Symbiodinium sp. clade C Y103. NCBI lineage: Eukaryota > Dinophyceae > Suessiales > Symbiodiniaceae > Cladocopium > Cladocopium sp. clade C. Next base: position 143,822 of record BGPT01001587.1, read on the forward strand.
GGGAGGTTCGGACTTTGTGATCCGTAGTCAGACCCACCTCGAAAAATTGATGATTAGGCGAAAATGTGTTGGAAAGCAGATCCGAGAAACAACTTTTGTCCTGGCGCTGTATGCATGTATTATAGAATTTATTGATTGTCACAAGGTCTACCACCCCATACAGCAGCCAGTTCCCCCCAGGCCTCATCGGCCTGTCGCTTGGAATCTCTGGTGAGCTTGCTACTGCGGGTGCGATTGAGATAGGGGGGGGACCATGGGGTGGCAACAATGGGAAGATTTCGGATTGGATTGGTGTGAAGATTCGGACGTTGTCTGATTTCTGATTGAATTTCTGATTGCACACAGATTCGGCTTTTTGGGGTTGACATATTGGTCAGATCACCAGGTTTCCAACTAAAAGTTGCAAAAACTCCAGAGGTTGTGTGCTCTCTGGGATGTTTGGGAGTTCTATGGATATGCTTTTTTTCCCTAGACCCTTGATTTGTCCACAAAGTGAGTACTTTGGCCTCACATGTTGATGCTACCAAGTCTCAAACCTTGTGTATCTATCGGTTGACATCGACGTCTGCAGCTGCGTGATCTGAAAGACGATGAGAATCAACCAGCATGAAAGTGGCAGAATATGAACAGCCGATCTGGATTCTGGATGTAGCATTTGCATGCATTCCCACTGACATTTGAATTAAAGCCCGTGGGTCTAATCATGAGGACCTTGAGTTTTGAGTTTTCCCCGACCAAACAATGTGGAAAAAAAGGTCCATTATGTAACCTTCAAAAACAGGAGACAATAATGATATTCCAACTTTTCATCCAACCAAATCCAACAAATGAAAGCAAAGACACGCATCTTTTGGAACCTCCGGATAGATCGAAACAGATAGAAAAGTTGGAAACTCTGGAGGAAACATCATCAAAATTCATCAAACATGAAGATATGGGATCCCAACTTTTCGGCTTCGTGACTTGGGGAATCCACCATGACTTGGACCTGGCGTGACAGCGGGCTGCTGGCTGCGGGTGCTCTTGGTCGCTTGCTGCATCGCCATGAAGAACTCTCGAAAATGAATGAACATTACATGATCGATGTTGTTGTTGGATTTGATGTTGTTTTGTCTTCAACCATTTTTTTCTTACATACCAAGTTGATGTCTTGACGGGGAGGCTGGGAATTTGTCTTGCCGGATGCTTTTTGGATGATCTAAACTTCATAGCCAAACGGCATTGAGGAGGTTGTAGAGTTTCTTTGGGGCTTAACTTGAGGGAATATAAATAAAAGATTCAGCTCATGTTTTTTCTATTTTTTTGTGAGGTATCCAAAATAGGCCATACTAAACTCTTTCCATGCTTGTGATACGTGATTGGGACTTGGTGGGTCGCGGTGATTTCTATCCACGTTTGAGGGTGCTGGCGATCGAATTTGTTGAATTTGTTGGGCACTTGTCGTACACATATTTGGGTGCCTCTGAAAATCGGATGCCCCCAATTCCAATGGGTTTTTGATGGATGATCAGGATTATTTATCATCATTTTCCCAATTTGAATTAAGCCATTTGAGGTCACCGTTCAGGATTTTGGGGGGAGTGACTCGTTTTTTGGCTCGATCTCAACTGCCAACTTGGTTTTTGGTTCACATCGCACCAATGCGTTCTGAAACATGCGGTAAAGATGCGGAAAAAATATGAGCTGTTTTTAAGCTTGTCACAGATTGAGAACGGCAACACCTGTGATTTTGCTGAAACACATGATCAATTTCTGGACTTATTTACTGGTTGGTGGTTGGTACAGCAATTTTGTAGATGCTCAAACCATATGACGGGGAAGATGATCCGCACTGATGAGTAAATGTTGGGATGGGTTGAACCCGCCAATCACTTTGGAAGGTGAGCCGCCCCAGCTATGTTTGTTGGTTCATAATAAACCCCATTGACTACGGTCAAACGCTGTCGTTTGCCCGGACCCGGGAGAAGCATCATAGTGGTTCCACACGGGCTCAAACCACGCCTTGCAGTGATCAGCTGTACGCTCTAACCAACTGAGCTATGAGACCCACTGGCTGAAGCTCTGACACATCCGTAGCAAAACATGACATGCTTGATAAAGATGTCACAATGCCCCCGCTGAACCCGAACCCCCCCCCAACCCTAAATGGTGAGTTTTAGATAGATGTTGAAGGATTGTAAGAAGTCTATCACATATCAACATATAGTGCCCTTTGAATTCTTGGGCAAACGATGGTGTCAGCGCGTACAGTTGCAATCCCATACACCTTATTTATACAAGTAGTACCGCACAAGACGGTGGCGGAAGTTTCAGGAATAGCAAACTATAGGAAAGGTGAGTTGCTGTGAATGATGGATGGCAGAGCGAACCCACTGATGGATCAAAAGGTGGTTC
>BGPT01001587.1:146397-169245 GCA_003297045.1 Symbiodinium sp. clade C Y103
TTTCTCATCTCTGATCTTCTCACTTCTGACTTTTCTCACCTCTGCTTTTCAACTGTCCATATTGTCGGAAGTTTCACTTCTAAACTTCCTTCGACTAGTGAACTAACCAACTTAGCTATCATTTGCGGGCCCCACCTCTGGTCATTTGAGATAGCTATGGGAAATCATCAATAAACAGATAGCTAAAACATGGAACTGAATGGGACATCTATACCTTTTGTTGAGTTATTGGAAGACATTCATAATGTTTCATGATTATTGGACTATTTGGCTCTATTTTTCTTTTCACCAAACTATTTGAATCCCAAAATCCCCTGCTTTCCCAGTACAATCTCATGACTTCCCATTATTTCCTGTTCCAATCCCACTAAATCCTTGTAAATCATTGTAAATCTATGTAAATCTAATCCTCCAAACATGGTCATCTCCATTTTTCCACGAGGTCTATCAATGGGTCATCTTGCCGAGAGGGTAAATCCCATGGTTTCCCACCGTTTCCTATGATAGTCCCATGAAATCCCCATGAAATCCCCAAAAATCTGGCGCCTCCAAGGCGGCGCTGCCGTGACACTGCTGGCCATGGCGAGGCAAACGCGGCGTCCCGCTGGTGCCGGTGCCGCGCCGGTGGAGGTGATAAAAGCGGAGGAACGCAAGGTGCGGAGGGAGAGGATGGAGAAATCAGCATTTAGTTCGATGATTTTCCTATTGAAACCTCTATTTTTTAGGGGATTTCCAATTGCTATGTTTGATTACCAGAGGGTATATCCATCACAAATCCTACCCTGGGGGAGTTAAATACAATATGAACAATATGATAATCCCCCCGTGAATAGTAGTAATATGAATCAATTACAATCAACAATGGGATGGAGAAATCACGGCGGGGGTTACCCTCTCTGGTAAAAGTTAATAGAAAACTATGGAAAATCACCATGCTATTAATGGGTAAATCAACTATCTCTATGGCCATTTTCAATAGCTACGTTAAATTACCAGAGGGTAAATACAATGTTAGTTAAGAATATGATAATCCCCCATGAATATTCGTAATATGATAATGATACAATATTAATAATGCAATAGTTGATGCAATGACTATGAATACGATGAACGTTTATTGAATCATTTGAGATTACGATGGTCATTCTATTGAATTGATGTAACATTATTATTCAATGCCATGATTCTCCCTATGAAATTTCCGTAGATAATCATACAGTGAGAGATGATTTCAACTGATTGAACTGATTTAACCACACAAACTCATTGATGATCGAATATTGAGTTGATTATTCCACAGATCATGAGTTGATGAAGAGTCGATTCATGTTTTTTTTTTTTCCGTAAATGTGTGTTTGGTTATTCTTGTGTTTGTTTTTTTTGACTTTGGTGATTTATTCCATGTTTGGGTTCTGGTTGATTGTGCGGGGAGGGATGAAGACATCGGGGGGTTGGCAAGTTCCACTTAGGCGTTGCTGCTACAACAGCTGGCAGGACACTTGAAGGGCACCACGGATACTTGGACCACGACAATGGTGGTGAATTCCATGTTCACCAAGGAACCTCTGCAGCTGGCTTCACAAGGTGAAACTCAACCATAGAACCATCCTGACTTTATCGCTTAGTTTTGGATGACTCAAAATACAATCAGCATGTCAAATTCACGACCTTAGTTGGTTGAATCAAATATACTTCCAAGGTTCCACGCTTTAAACTCTTTAAACTAATGTTTCTTCCAACATTTCCAGCTATTATTTTGATATCGCCCCAAGAATTGACAAATTTCTAAGTATCCAGGTGACTTTAGTAGCATCTATATATCCCCCCATATATCCCACAAACTCATGCCATCATTTCATGACATTTCCCAGCAGAAAGTCAGCTCCACTGGGGCAGCTCCCAGGTCATGGCCATGGTGTACCTGGGAGACAAGCTGGGGCTCTACAAGCAGATGGCCAGTCGAGGGAGCACCTGGACGGCCTCCAGGCGAGGTCGTCAGATGACAGGGCGGTGAAATCATCATGAAAAGCATCCGAAAAAACCATTCTGAAGAATCATTTTAAATGGTTCTAAATCATTCTTAGAATAAAAAATTATCATAACACACCATTCTAAATTATTCTAATAAGTTATTCTAAAACGATTCTAAGAAACCGTTCTTTGCAAAACCATTCTAAGATTCTTGAATGATGCTTAGAAACGATGCTAAGACCCATTCTGAAGCGAATCTAAACTCATACTAGAATTATTCTAGGAACACGTCCCCAAAAAAATTCCAAAATCTGATTTGATGGCGGGAATTGAGGGAAAGCCAGGCTTTGACTGCGGCTTCAGGAAATATTGTGGGAGGTAACATGCTCTAATAATTTTGAGATTTCTCGACAACCACATGTGGCATGCTTGCGGACCTTCCACCAAAAGGCAGACGAATGATTTCGAGCGTTCAATATCACAGTATGGCTGCAACAATCCAATCACCTGATACCCAATTCATATATGTCAATCATGTAAATGTGGTAGACCCAACAAGACTGCATATACCTAATTACATCTAATTACTAGGATATCTCGTTTAACTTGCAACCTTTCAAACACTAGTATCTTATTTTGATTACTGGGTTTGTTTTGGGTTTGCCACATGATAAGTATGATATTTTGTATTTTCCGAATGGCGATTCGCCACATCAGTGTTTCATCACATTTAATGATGATGAATCCAATAAACCACATGTTCACATCTTATTTTGATAGTAAATACCCTCGGGTTATTTGACATAGCTATGGAACGTGACCCATTCATAGATGATCAATGATAACATGATGGTTTACCTATATTAAACAGTTTTTTTTCCATATCGAACTGTTACATAGCAAGGAGGGTAGGAACCCCAATAAACATCCACAACCCCCATCTCAGTTGGACATCCAGTCGCTTCTCGAGCTCTCAGGCTGGCCAAAACTTGTGGGGGCCTCCAAGCGCGTTTGGTGCAGGAGTGGCTGGCGCAACAAGCGGCCTGTGGCCTCGTGGATTTTGATTCCAAGAAGGGGAAACTTGGCCGTTGAGCGAGGAAGCTGGGCCAATTCATCCAAATATCCTGGGGATATACCCTCCGGTAATCAAACGTGGCAATGGAAAATCCCCTATAAATGGAGGTTTTAATGGGAAATTCATCCCAAATTAGCCATTTTCCATGGCTATGTCAAATAATCAGAGGGCAATTGGGAATAAGTATGGTTGGGAATCTGATTGGAGATTTCTCTGGGCAAATTCTAGTGACCTCACATCGTGACCTCAGAATCATGGTTAGGGAAGGGGAATCATCCCCAAATATTGAGGGTTGGTGTTTCACGTAGGGATGGACAGCCCGTGCGGCTCGCAAAGTGTCCACATATTATCAGTTGCCCAGAATGAATGAACCATGAACCATGACGAGTTGATAGTTGTTGATGTTGATTGATGAGAAGAATATAGAAGGTCAACAGAAAAAGTAGGTCAATTGACCCTTTTTGGTTTCTCCAAAGTAGGGCACCCCAAAAGCGGTTTCAAGCCAAAGCTTTTGGGGTTCTATCAGCTGTGAGCTGGGTCGGAGGGCGTCTTGGGTCAAAATTGAAGATGCCTTGGGCTTTGGGGTGTCAAAAATGTCGTGAAGGTGCGATTGAGACATTTTTCACCGGACAAATTGCATTCTGTGGTCTGATTTCAGACATGATACCTAGTGTGGTTGACTGATTTCTGAGACTCAAACAAAAATAATATCGCGACGGCATCAGCATGTGACAAATCTGCGTGGGGCCCCAGTATCCCAACATTTTTTTTTACTTGGATGTGCATCCCAGCAGAAGTGATTGAGAACCCATGTCTGGTTGAGGTTGGTTGATGGTTCCAAATATACATTTCCAATTTCAGCAATATGACTGGTAAGAATATGACAGAGATGATGGGCCCTAGTGACTGTCATATTCCTCCGGTTGAACCCGCAAATCAGGTATTTATTGGGAATGTAATGTATGATCATGTACGTATTTGGAATATGTTCGAATTGTGGGTATGAACCACTCACTAAGATCCACATCCCTGCACCCCATCCACTGATCGTTGACTTCAGGACCTTTTCTCTTTCCTCTGCATGCGTCCCGCTGTTGGCAGAGCCGCTGAGTGGCAGCTTCTTCGCACCCTACGCCACGATGATGCTGGCAACTTGCCAGCAGCATTTCTGGGTCCATTGGTCCATGATGGACACTTCCACTTTTTCAGGGGTGTTTCATGAGTTTTCATGACACTTTGGGTGGTTTGGGCTCGTTGATCCATCTCAACCTGGCTCCAAGGCCTGCTGGAAGCGCATTCCAACCATGATGGATGCCTTTAGAGGCCATGAGTTGATGGCTGACGGGTGACCCCAAAGGGTTGGTGAGTTGGTTATGGTGCAGATATCTCTAACTGGGGCATTGTATGTTTCAACGCCGAGAGCCTCAATGTAGCTTTATGAGTGAGCGATTGACACATCAGATTGGCCCATAGGGCAGTGACCCATCAATACTTTGGTCCTTTGGTCCAGGAGTCAAGAAGTTGCATCAGCAGTTTGGTTCCCTCGATGATTGCTATGTCCCTATGCAGAGCCGCATCCATTTGAAAACATGACATCAAAATGATAAATGTTGGTTCACTGCCAATATTTGGTGATGTTTATATAGTAGGGGAAATAGAAGGAACTATAAGGAACTATATAACCCATTCACATCCCATTGACCTAGTTCATTCTTCAAGTAAGATCTAGTGATAACTGGTGCATTTTCGGTGCATGCCCTACGTTTCAAAGTTTTGAAGGTGAAATTATGATGAACCAGTGGACTTGGGTATGAAGTATGAATCATCATGTTATTTGTTGGTAACATACCCATGTAATGTGATGGTTAAATCACCATATTTATTCATGCGTAAATCACCATTTGCTCTTGGAAAAATCGCCATTTCAAATGACTAAACCAACATTTACTCTTGGTTAAGTCACAAGCGTTTATGGCTAGCCATCATGAGTAAATGGAGTAAAGTTAAGTAAATGTTGGACTAAAGTTAAGTAAATAAAGCATTTCAAATTACTAACATTTCATCCAATCATTATTTGTGGCTAGCCATCATGTTAAGTCCCTATTTTCATGGTCGGATCCGTTTTTTTCACGCTTGAATCACCGTGAACGGCGTCCCTGGAGGCGAATGCCTGGCTCCCAGCTACGACGAAGCCGGCGAGGACTTGGCGGATGCCATGGCGAGGCTCCATGTGCCGGAGGTGAAGTTCAACTTCATCCCGAAGGTGCGGAGGATGGCCGGAATTCTATGGGGTTGAACATGGTTTAATCAGGAGCAATCTGGGAAAATGATAAGAGGGGTTAACATCGTTTAACCAAGAATCTGGGAGACGTATACGGGTTTAATATGGTTTACCCACCAAGAATATGGGAATAGAATTGATATGAATTGATGAATTATGGCCAGAACTGACCATAAATGGGATGCCCCCAAGTCCCAAGGCGCAGATTGATGTCAGGTGAACTGCAGTATTCTGAAACCATCAACTGTATTGAATCAAGCATCAACAATCTGGGCATGGACTTGACAATAGTATACAATAGTCATGACTTGATAATAAGAACAGATATCGCAGGTGAACTATCTCGAAATAGGAAGCGAACCAAAGATGGTGACAACAAAGAGTATCCCAGCCAATGCACGTAATATGATGTACTGTATATATAATATAATTCCAGATGATATCATATGATATTTTTGCCAGCTTCGCTTGATATCTTTCAGGCGCTTCCCTTGATCCAAGACGGTTCGCTGCTGCAGCGTCTGAACTCTGAGCATCTGCTGTGTGCGGATGTGGGCGCCAGTGGCGCGGTGACTCGGCGGATGCGGGACTCGGGACTCAGCTTGGATGTACATCCTGGGAACTGGATAGTACGATAGACATAGAGAATGATAGGACTATATAGATTTAGAATGATATAGAACTGGTTGGGAACTGGGATGTACATGTACAACTTCGATACAACTTACACGATAATGTCAGAACATGGTTAGAACGAGATATCATGATTGTATATCATGTCTGTGTAGAATTATTTGTTCTTTCCACATTCCCGTGTTTCACTACAGTAGCATGATCTAAGCACATTCTTCTTTGTTGATGTCTTGCCCCCCCGGTGGATGATGGTGAAGATTAAGGGAACCATGAGCCATCGGTCTCGGTTGATGTGATCCTTGAGGCGTCGGGTGGGACCCCTGAGTACCCCATTGGCTTTGGACACATCGAAGAATAAAGATCCTGGGGCCTTGGGGCTGTGCATTCCGTTGTATTTCGACAAAAGATCAAGGGGTTTGGTATGGTTTGGTTTGGTAAGCGTACCTAATTTGTGTGTCATGGATGTTCGGGGCTTACCCTCTGGTAAACATACAAAAAGCTATTGAACATGGCCATTGAGATGGTGGATTTTCCCATTAAACATGGTGATTTTCCATAGTTATGTAAACGTTGACCAGAGGGTAAGAGGCGCAAACATATTGATCTATGCCTCTGGGCATGGATCGATCACACAATCCCTGAGGACTGCACAATGGAAATGGCCCTGCAGTTCCCGAAAGCGACGTTTCACGCATACGAGGCCCGCCATGGCGCAGCGATGTGACCAGGGTGGGTTTGTGTGAACATCGTGTAGCCTAAAAAAAACCCAATGCTTTTCATGATCATTATCCCGATTTTTCATGACCATAGTTGGGGAGATATCCCCCATTTTCAGACCAAACCCGTATGTGTTGTTTCGGAAACCTTGGAGGAACGACACTTTCATGTAGTGTAGGCCTGTTCAAAATTTGGAAAGCGATGGGGTTTCCAAAGGATATAGCGATAACAATTTGGAAACTAAAAAGGGCAAAAAGTGGTCTCCGGCACGCGCTGACCCAATCAATCCAGCACACAACTGCTTTTGATCTGGAAATGGGTGGAGATGGATTGTGAAATTAACGGCTATTAGATTTTCCATGTTACCGAAACCATGGAAAACGAATGAAAATGATACGATTAGATTTTGAAAGTCATGATATCCCAGTATTTTCCATAGTTTTCGTACAGGATGTTCATTCATTCTCCATATTTTCACATCAATTCTCCACCATGGCCATATTTCCTGGCCTGCCTTGACAGGTGGCCGACCCCGCATTGGATCGTGCCAGAGAAAACGTGAAGCGACGAGGCCTAGCCAGTGAAATCCGATGAAATCACCACGGTTTGATGGTTAAATCATGTTAGATCGCCTGAAAGAAGTAGCTTAAGATGTTACCAATTTCACCATAAATAGGTGGTATAAATCATTCCCAAATGGGTGGTTTATTATTGTTTTACCCACATTATTAATTTTCGATCTTTTGGAGCGATTCATCCAACTTGTTCTTTCAGTTTTTTTCGCCCGTGCTATGAACCTTCCAAAGTCTGTGGGTTTGCAGGGCTACAGAACTTGAAGATCATCGACGCCAAGATCAATCCTCTTGGCAAGGCCATCAGCAGTGGCCAGGTCGGCTGACGAGTTGCTGAAGAAATTCGGGAAGCTCAGAGAACTGGGTCAGGTTGGCACTAATATGATGACAACAATGATAACAATAGTATTAATGCTGATGTTTCAAAATGATATGCTATATATATATATATACATATACATATACATATACACACCCATACACACCCAAGGTTGACCAATAGCTGCATGGAATGGATAATGGCTGCATCATGGCTCCTTGGCACCGTGTTTCCACTATGTCTTCAGCCAGGTGAAACAACGCTATGACTTTGTCATGTGCTACGATGTGCCGTGGCCACAGAACGCAACTGGATCTGGGTGTGTCTGTTTCAATGGGGTATACCCCCGCGGTTTCAATTTTTCCGGAACATGATAAACATATTAATATAAACATACAGACATATATATATATATATCTCATTGGATTGGTTTAAGGGAAAAATTTAACCGGAAACCTCTATATTTGATGATAAAAACCCATGGTTTCCGGTTACGATTTTCCCTTCAACCAATCCAGTGAATGTCTAAAGCTCCATTCTGGGGATCGCCGTCTTTTCCAGGCAAGGCCGTCCTTTTTTGTGGATCTTTGACCAAGACAAGCAAGGGGAGGTCTGGAAGCAGCAAGCAAGGGGGATTCATCCAACAGCTTCAAGATCACTGGAATTTTTACAAACAAGAATGGGGATTCGAACCACTCAAATTGTGGATTCAGCCAACAAAACCAGGACTTGACCAACAGTGCGGATTTATCCAGAAAAATAGAGACTGGTGCAAGAAGCTTGGGAATTCAAGCAACAAAGATCAAAGATGCTGATTAGAATAACGATCAAGGGAATTTAGCCAAGAAAGATGGGGATTAGCATGCACTCACGGGTCTTTAAACAGCAAAGATGAGGGATTAAGCAACAAACATGAGGATTTTGACTAACAAGCATGGGGTTTTAATGAACTGGACCATGGGCAATCAACCTACAGAAGCTGGCAAAACAATGTAAAATCATATGGGGGGGCTTCAGAACTTGAGATCGGTTTCCATGACATGTTGGACGATGTTGGACTTCTCCAAGTTTTGTCATCGCAGGTGGTGGTTTGACAAGCCCAGGTGCTACATGACTTGGCTCATCCTGAGCAATTGATCGAAGAAGTCAGAGAGGCGTGTGACCTGCTGCGATCTCATTATCCCATTATGGACAATAAATTATTGGGTTTCAAGTTTCAATAAATTAATGGGACAATTAATGGGATAATTGATGGGATAATTAATGGGATAATTATTATCGCATTGTTGACTAGAAACCAGTGGGATAATTAATGGGATAAAAATTGGAGAATAATGGATTTGACTAGAAACCACTAGTAGTCATTAATTCACAAAGCTGCGGCAGTTCCGTTGTGACAATCGGAGAAAAAAATCAGTTTGCAGCAACTGTGTGAAAGAAGGTTCCCCAACCAATTCGTTGTTTGAAAGTTTTGCGAAAATGAGGAGTCGGAAAGCCGACAACCTATGGATACCTATGGTAACTTAATTTATAACTTAAGGTTTTCATTGCAGAATTGCAGAGGATCAATTCATCCGGTTTCCATATTTGTTAGATGATGTGAGATGTGAGTTGTAAGTTCTTAAGGTCGCTTCAAAGGTTCTCCACGCACAAATTTCATCATATGAGATGGGTCGCAGCCATTGTCACCTCAGTAAAGAATTAAAAAGACTGGGGTATATGAAGAGTAGATATACTGCATATACACAATATATATATATATATATACATGTATATACATACATAGATACACACTTGTAGATCTACATATTCATCTATTTATCTATCTATCTATCTATCTATCGATCTATCTATCTATCCATCTATCTACTACCTATCTCTATATATCTATCTCTGCGCATTGGGACAGGTCTTGGCTCCAGATGGAGTTTGGGTCATTGTGGATATCGCCTCCAACGGCCTCCCGGCATTACCGGTAACGGCGTAACAGTGAGATATCGGGTACTGGGAGGATCATTCCAACACGAGATGTGGACGAAGTGATGGTGATTTATTGGGATTTATTGATTTAATGGGAATTAATGGTGATTCATGGAATGAATAATGGTGATTGATAGGGATTTCACATGATTTAACCAGCAAGAATTGGGGAAACAGTGGTTAATAAGGGTGATTCATAGGGATTCAACCGATGTAAGTATGGGTTTTAGAGTTTTAGTGGAAAAATAGTGGTTAAGAATGGTGAATAATTGCTAGTAATGGATACTTGATGGGATATTTAATGGGATTTATCCTTTGTCAATCAAACATGGCGTGCTGGAAAATCCACCATTTATATCCGTTTATATATAGTCATTTCTATAGTTCGATGTTTTTCCCAGCTAGCCACGTTTGACTACCAGAGGGAAACTGGTGTAATACCCTCCGGTAATCAAACGTGGCAATGGAAAATCCTCTATAAATAGAGGTTTTCATGGGAAAATTATCTATAAATAGTGGATTTTCCATTGCCACGTTACACAATTGCGGATTGAACCAGCAATAATTGGTGAGAATTTCCAACATGGATGGGTTTGAACTAAGCAACAAACAGGACCGATACAACCGGATTCAACTGGAACAGTATAAAACATGGTTATAATATCGTAAAGAGTATGTGAGGACAGCTGCTCTCCAGACTCTCAAAGGTCAGCCTTCGTAGTCTCCCAAAGTAAGCCACAAAGTGACACATGGAATAACAATGATCATCAATTGCCCCTTAGTTTTCCATGCTAAATGTAGCACAGACAACATGGCTTAGTCTGAAAAGAGGAAACATACCCAAAAAACTATGCTATCTTAATCCATTTTAGTAAAGAAAGCTGATGCTTCGCCAGTGTTTTTTTCGGGTTTTCCCTCCAGCCATCTTCAGACAAAGCACGCGTGGCGGCGCTTCGATCCGAGGCGATATGGCCGACAACTTGCGAAATCATCAGAAGGCTGCGACCTACTACGGCCCCTCGTCTGAAACCATGGCCATGGCCCAGAAAGAGTTGGATGAATTCATGGTGATGATCCATAGCAAACTGTAAAAAAAATGACCTAGAGGGTAGGTTAGGCTTTGTTTCAAGGTGAAATTTGTGGTTCCAGGAAAGATGGGGAGATGGTCTGACATACCTATGGTTTGTGGTATGTTGTGGTTATACGTAGCTAAAGGTATCTACTTGTAGAAATAAGATAAAATAAGGTGGTTGCGGTTGATCTAAGCTCAACCATTGTGGCTTGCATATCTGCCTTGTCGGGCTAAAAAAAGGAGTGGACCCCAAAGCACCTTGCGGAAATGGGCAAGCCGAAGAATGCATAGCTACAATTCTTTCAGGGACCAACGTTGGGGGGCCACAACCATGCCGGGGCACTTGGGTCCAGGGGTTTTACTTTCCTTGATATCCCAGCCTCTGTCCTGTGACCTCTCACTGTTTTCTTGGCTGAGGCTATAGTTGTCATCACCGTTTTTGGGTCATCTATGTGATGCCCTGGAAATCCGACCTATCCCTAGATCATCAAGCTGTATGCCTTTCTTAGATTAGCCATGATAGTTTGTTCTTTTTTTTGCTGAGTAAGTGGGTTATAACCCACAATTTAGCCAGGTGCAACGGGTACGGTATAACCCAGTTACTGATCAGTTGACTCGCTCCATGGCCCATCTTAGAAAGAACACTCTGACTCATTTCAGAAGATAATCTAATATTTTTTAAATAGATTTTGTAATACATCTATATCTACTATATGCATAGCTATCTTGAACATTTCCCATCTCATCCCTCAGGTCATATACAATATATATGCTAAAGGGGACCAGGTAGGGAGCCATGTAACATAGCTCGTCATGTGGATCCATATCACATGTCCGGACGCGCCATGAAACTTTGGCTCAAGCTACCCATCAAATAAGGATAAAACAGTGTCCGCCGCATGTGCCACCTTGCTTTGCGATAGTGATCAGCTGCACCGGAAACACTCCAGACGGTTACAACCAGAACGAGGTTTAATTCGTNTCCGCCGCATGTGCCACCTTGCTTTGCGATAGTGATCAGCTGCACCGGAAACACTCCAGACGGTTACAACCAGAACGAGGTTTAATTCGTTCACAATATATATATATATATATTTTTTTTTTTTATTGTATAAATTATGTAAATCTATATCTATATCTATACATCTATAAATCCTTGAAACAAAATGAGATCTCATCCTCCAAATCTTCCAGCCCTTAGACCCCCGAAAATCGAGGCATCTCGGTCTGCGTCTGTCTGCCCAGCGGCCTCTCCGCCGACGGCGGCCGCGGCCTCGGCACCCTGGGCTTTCCGCCGGAGATTGCGGAGCCCATGTTCCGCGGCGCGGGGGCCTGGCGAAGCCCGGATGGGGATGGGCTGTTTGAGCCATCCAAAAATGGTGCGTTTACACATGAAAAAGGTGGGAAAATATGGGAAAATAGGATATTTCATAGGATTTCATGGGATTGAATGGGGCTAAGCATGGTTAATGATTAAAGTAGAACTACTACAAAGTTTTTCTGATCGCGATTTGAGATTTACATCGGCATCCAATTCTCAAAAACCAGTGGCCCGCCCAGTGGTCCAGTGGAGATTGGAAAAGGAGGTGCCTAGTGGCCAGCGTCCGGCAAGCTGAAAGGACCATCTCTGGAAAGACATTATTATGATTACATACATATATAATCATACATATATATATATTATTCAAATCAGACATGGTAAGCTTTGTTGATATCAACATCTATCAATCAACAGAAAAAAAAAAAACAATGAACCCACCATGCCATGGTTTTTCCCTTCACCCGAGGCAACGGCTTTTCCAAGATTCGCTCCTTCAAGATGCCCAGCCTGGTGGGTGACCTCAGAGAGTGTGACTGGATGGAACTGGTCAATAACCAGTGAAATAAGTCAAGGATAGATGGATAAGATATGTACTGACCATATTTTATAGATGGATATTTAATTGGCTTACATATTTCTATGGTTATTGACCAGTTGCTAACCATATTATTTATAGATTTATAACATTTTATAACTATCTTAATAAGCATATAGCCATTTTCATATAGTTCTATACCCATGGTTGATATAGGGATCATATAGGGACAACATTGGGATAATATAGGGGGGATATACTGGGATCGAATGGGAAAATATAGGGATAGGAACCATGGTGATAAGCCATGTATAGATGGGATAAGCCACTGAATGGGGACTTACTAATCGGGGTTAGTAACCAGTTACTAAGTGGGATGATCCTTCAAGAACACTCTGGGTAATGTGGTAAACCCAATGGTTCTATTCATGGATTTTCAGTGGCTTGACAATGGTTGTGAATAAGTAATTTAAATCCATGATTATGAATGTGGTAAACCCAATGCAAAAATGGAAGATAGTAGGATATAGTAAGATAACCTGGACCAATATAGAATCATTGTAGGATAATAATAATGAATGAATAATTGTGGCGTTAGAGCTATGTGCCATTAAATCCCATTAGATCCCATTAAATCCCATTAAATCCCAATGAAATCCCATTGAATCCTGATGAAATCCATTGAAATCCCATTAAAACCAAGTAAAGCCCATTAAATCCCACATTAAATCCCACGAAATCCTTCAGATTGATGGTTAAATTCCGAACCCAAAAACTGAGTCGGCCCACTGGGTCTCCATCCAAGGAGAAGAACCAAGTCTACGAAGTGCAGATTTGAGCGACTGAAGCGTTGCATGTCTGGCATCAGGGTGGTCCGGGTGAAACCCCCCGTTTACTAAATGAAGGGGTTCCAAAAATAATGATGTTTCCCTAATGATTACCCTCCCAATTAGCAAACTAGGGATTTATTAATCCTGGGTTAATATGATCTATTTCTTCCCCTTTAGGATATATACTTAAAAATGGATATGATATATGCTATATTGACCCGCAGGCTCCAAAACGTACCCCCCACTTACGGGCCTTGGGAGCGCATCCTCGTCGTGGCCCAGGCAGACTATACAGTGAAGCAAACAATGAGGCTGATCATTTAAGAACTGCTTCCTGCGTCTGCCAGGACAGCGTCAGCCTAATCCTGGGATGTCCCAGACCCATTGACCCATTTCCTGCAGGAAATGCAAGGATTTGGCTTGCACGTTGCCATTTTTCATCAGGAAAAAAAAAAGTTGGGGCCGTGATTGAGTTGTCAAGGGCCGCGTGGCTTTTGTTTGATTGGTCGGCAGCATCCCCAACACATCCTCTAGCTATTGGATACACGATCCATCATGATCATTCATGATCCACCAGAGGCAAAAAAAGCTATTTGACCTCAGTCAAAGTATTGTCCTGCCATCGAACGTCCTGCCATCGAACGTCCTGAAATATCTGGTTGAAACGAATCAGGCTTCACCACCAGTGTTGCAGGTGGCCCAAACACCCAATGGTGTTGCGCTGCTGGTTGAGCAGCGGGTCTTTGTTCTGATGGTCAGGATCCTGATGGAGATTTCATGGGATTTCATGGGGATATAGTGGGATCTATCATATAATATATATATATATATCATATATTCTATATATAGCATATATAGCCAACAACACTTTTGTGGGTGTGCCTGAAAATGGTGAACTCAACCCTGTATGTTGGCAATTTGATAGGGAACATGATGACAAACATTGGATTTTAGGGGTACTCTTGGGGCACAGTGGTCATTTACACATGGAGGGGTCATGCTGCTGTTTTCCCATGATCCCCCAGTGGTTAGCCGGAACTGGGTGGTTTGCTCCGAAGTCCAAGTCAAAAACAAACAAAAAAAAACAACATCCGACCATTTGCAACCGATACTTGAATCTCATCAGGTCATCTTTAACAGATCTTTGGCCCAACACCTTGGGACATCTTCTCAAAGCTGAGGCTTACTGCCCCTTGTTGCGACACTTCGTGCTGGCCTCAAGATATCTTTCTTGCTAGCTGAAAGAATGCCGGAAAACTGACATCTTCAGAAGTGGAGGCAGAGAAAGGAATCCAACGTTGTTTCATGTTCTTTCCAGCTGATGGATCAGTTCTCCCAGTAAGGTGCTGAACACGGAGTCAGCATATGTGGTGCCCGGGGTCCTCAGAGAATTGGTCGTGTCAAGCCACTGGCATTTTTTTTGGGTGTGTGTGTGTGTGCGCGACATGCCATCAATAGATGTCCTACAGATTTGACGTGTAGATATGATAACATGTTTTCTTTTCCCCATACTGCACACAAGCTGTATATGTAGATACATGATTTTATAATATGTGTAGCATAATATATGTATGCATACAGACATGCTGTACTCCGATGTGTATCCCAAAGATTCTCCAAGTCAGGATGTTCGGCTCAGTGCAGTTCGGCTCGTGACCTCTTTCCCGCCCTGCTTCCCACGCAGACCTCAAGGCCTTCCAATGCAGCAGACAACGCTTCGATGGTTTTGGCTTCTCAGCGGCGAATTTGTTCCATCACCGTGCGCCATGGTATGTTTACCTCCAAGAATGCACCAGAGATGTCATCATGTATGTAGGTACCAGTGAAATGGATGATATGGATATGTTTATCAGGAAAGACCAAGCACAACAATAGAGAAAGAACCACCACCAGAGATCGTAAACTGGGCATAGATTGGATAGATCATGAACAATGGCGACGAAGCGACCAATACTCGCCGGATCCAAAGACATGGAAACCCACTCCAAGCCTTGCCCCCAGGTAGGACTCCCAATTTTTGAATGTTAACGGATGCAAACCCATGTCTATCCATGTGTGTGTGTGTGTCTGTTGAAATCGATCATTTTTTGAGGGTTCACCCCAAATACCCTCAATGCTTGCTTGTCCATGCTTTGTTGCTTAGACTACTGCCATGTTCATGCATTTTTGTCTAACACCCAATTTTTTTTTGTGTTGAAACATGTTGAAACCTCCAATCATGCAGGTCAACCCCAAATGGTTTGTTGGTTAATCCAATTTTCAGTTGATTCAACCCACCATTCTTGGATCTTTGATCATGCTAAATGCCAACGTTTATAAATTTCGGTTGGTCAACCCTCATGCTTTGCTAGTTGAACAACCCCTCGATGCTAACGCTCCCCATTAACCCCAATTGTTTTTGTTGGTCAACCTTCCCTTTTTGTTACATCCCTATTTTTGAAGCTTCGCCAAGATGGCCAAGACGGCCAATTTTTCATGGTGAAATCATGTTCAATCCACCATAATTCAACCATTCACCAACCATTCACCGACCATTCACCAACCATTTCAGTTGTGTCTACGCCACTGACCATCCCAGGCTGAACACAGGCGCCACGGTCTCCTTAGCGCCTGGCGCCGCCCCGCGCACAGCGCTTGGTGTCGCGTGCGCACGCCCAAAAGGGCCAACCTGGGGAAATGGTGGGTCCATCCCCTCATTTTTGGTGGTGAAATGTGGTTTGAAAATGGTTGGATATGGTTGAAAGAATGTGGATGATGGCGATAAATCAAATTAGAGTCACCATTGCACAACAATTGCAGTTTTTGAGGGCGAATCTTTGATAAGGTGCGTGATTTTCGGAGTCACACTGACCTACATCCATAACTCTTAGACTCTTAGATGATGTTCGGAATGGAACTCCCAAGAATGTGTCCATTGAATCCTGACTTTCCCTAGACATTCACTATCTTCAAGTTCGACCATCATTTCCCAACATTCCCAACGCCATTTTTGATCATTTTAAACCAATCTCTCGCTTTGCCTTCATCTTCTCGTTTGGGGATTTTCCGGCCAGCCACTTTTGATTACCAGAGGGTTTTCCTATCACTGTCTGTCATTTTCTCATATTTTCCCATATTTTTCCATGATTTTCCCATGGTTTTTTCCATCATTTTCCTCCGGGTTCCTCCGATTTTTGCGGGTGCCAGCCACGTCCCCACCGTCCCAACGCCGGCGCGTCCAACGGGCCCGTCCGGTGTGTCAAACGACGAGGTGTTGCTGCTGATGTCCACGTTGTTGGCCTCTGGGGCCGCGGCGGAGGAGGCGGAGGTCTTTCTTCAGGCGGGGCGATCCTCTTGGTGATCCCCCAAAACGGTTACCATCATGGCTTAATGTATATACTGTAGTACATATATATATATATATATGATTATATATGATTATATATGATTACTGTCTATTATATATATTATAAATGTATTATGTATCGTATCTATAAATATGTATATACCATGAAGCTTTAGAATTCATATCTTAGTATATATATGTATATATCATGGCTTGAGGTTTGGGGAAATCGGATGAAATCGGTGTTAGTTGTAGTAGCGATGATGAGGAGATTATTTTGACTGTTGTTGTCAGGTAATAATCATGATCATCATCACAATAAATCATGACAATAACTAGTAATAATTAATATAATCATTGTGATCATCATCTTCATCTTTATCAATACCATGATTGTCATTGTTACCATTATCAATCTTTATACCACAAAAAAAATGACACCCCCATCCGTCAGGTGACCTGAGTCTTCTTGGCCTGATTGTGGGGTGATCTTGTGCCCCTTTTGACTTCGATTCATTCAATATTTTGGCCAAGTCATGAATCGAATTGGTTACATAATAACTTCTAGAGGATGATCACACTTAATAGTCAAGCTGGAGCTAAGAATCAACCCTCATCTATTAGTCACCAAATAGTTCCCCTCTGGTAATCAAACATGGCGTGCTGGAAAATCCCCCCATTTAGTTCGATGATTTTCCCAGCTATAAAACATCCATTTTCATAGGGGATTTCCCATTGCTATCTTTGATTACAAGAGGGTAGACCCTGCCAATACATTCCACCGTGATTGGATTTGGGCTTTTTTATGTTGGGGGGAAGGGAACGATCTATCATCAGGTCTCTGGTGGTCTATCCCCCCAGGCACAGAATCATTACATGTTTGGTATCGGCCCAATGTTCCCTGAATTGGATGACGGCAAAATTTACAGGAAGCCCCTAGAATTACTGGTAAAGAACTATGGTTTTCTGCAGGTTCCAACATTTTCTCAACAAGCCCAATCCATATTGAAAACCTAAATATGGTTGGTTTCTCCCCAATATATATAATCCTAGAATACATCTGATATAATCACCAGGTAGTCACCATCAGCTCGCCTTTTTGATTGCCAGGTCTATAGGAACCGTTTCTGCTACGTCTTTCAGAGTGCCCTGCAATCAGGGCGATTAGCGGCTGCTCGGCTCGGCTTGGTCGCTGGCTGCTTCCAAGATGAAGGGGACACCCCAGAGTCAGGACGTGTTGGGTTGGTTCAACCCCGATTCCCCTAAGTTGTGCAGCTTGAAATGGTTTTGGGTCAAAACCTAGGTACCTTATGGTACCTTAAAAATCCTTAAAATAGCTAGTTGATGGATGTTTATTCATCCAAAAGATGGGTTTTGACCCTTCCCCAAAGTTCATGATGGGTGAAATCCTCCGATTCTGGAATCAGCCAATAGGGGTTTGATTTAGAGCTCAGAATTCCTAACCACTTCTGCACAAAGTCAGAGTGTCATCAATCATTGCTGGCCAACTAGCTCCAAAGTACAGTCACTGACAGAATTATGGAAAAATGATGTGTCCAAAGTGTACCCTTATCAGGAAACAATAATTGTGGAAATTTAAGCTTGGAACAGAATGAGACATTAAATAGACATGATAAATTCTTGCAACTTGACTGGTTTGAGATTTGCTCGGAAAACTCATGTCTGACTGAATTATAGAAATGTCGACCCAAATTATTGGAGTTAGCACCTGCGGCAATTTCTCATTTAGACCATTTCCATAATTCTGTCGGTGACCATATGCATCAAACAAGAAATTACTTTGCTTCGAGTGATCCCCACCACGATACTTTCTTTGGAATATAGTGTGATACAGATTTTGACATTCTTTTTCTGGCAAAACTTTATGGNGCTTCGAGTGATCCCCACCACGATACTTTCTTTGGAATATAGTGTGATACAGATTTTGACATTCTTTTTCTGGCAAAACTTTATGGCAGGGAAGAGGAGAGGACAACTCTGATGAAATCTAGAGACCTTCGGTCTCTAGATTTCATCAGAGTTGTCCTCTCCTCCTCTTCCTCTTGGCATTCNCTTTCTGGCATTCTATCTGGCATTCTATCTGGCATTCTAACTGGCATTCTATCTGACATTCTTAAGTCCGGCAGTGCCCACTGGAATCTGGAGCTCGCGAATGAAGTCCGGCAGTGCCCACTGGCATCTGGAGCTCGCGGATGAAGTCCGGCAGTGCCCACTGGGATCTGGGGCTCGCGGTTGAAGTCCGGCAGTGCCCANCTGGAGCTCGCGGATGAAGTCCGGCAGTGCCCACTGGGATCTGGAGCTCGCGGTTGAAGTCCGGCAGTGCCCACTGGGATCTGGAGCTGGCAGATGAAGCCCGGCAGTGCCCACTGCGATCTGGAGCTGGCAGATGAGGTCCGGCAGTGCCCACTGGGATCTGCAGCTGGCGACGATGAAGCACGAGGAGTACGAGGAGGAGGAGGAGGCGGGAGGACGAGGAGGTTGTCCCCCCCCCCCCGCCCCCCCCCCCGCGCAGCTGTGATAAAATCTAGTAACCCTCACCTGGCAGGTGGGGAAAAATGTATGTATATATATTATATATATATATATATTATACATTTATTTATTCATGTTCTGTTCCTTTGATGCACCAGTTGAATTGCTATGATTGATCGTTAGATTGAACACTGAATTCCTCTATGTTTTCGTGCCTCATTTTTTCTCACCATATTTTCTTAGCCATCCATGGCGCCATGGAGACATTGACATCCAATCGAAATCCCTCAAGGTCCTGGAGGAAGCAAGTTTGATGGGCCGTGTGCTCGCTTTCATGTTTGGTCGACTCAGTGGGGAGAAAGAGCAGCGGTGACGGGTGTGGAAAGGGCAAGGGTTTCGGCATGTTTCGGCAACCTGGGACTTTGAAACGAAACATGGACTGAACAAAAAAATGAAAATGGTGACCTTCTGGCAATCAAACATGGCGTGTTGGGAAATCCAGCATCTAGTTCGATGATTTTCTGAGCTATAAACCTCCATTGAGACAAAATTGTCCCATTGCCACGTTTCATTGCCAGAGGGTACAGGTTTAGAACTACCAGTGGATTTCTCCGAGGCTTTGCCTCGGAGTTGTGGTAAGCTGGATCCATTTGGGGATGGTTTATACATGTTCAAACCAACCATTTCTGGTACGAGGGGGGATGGTTTATGATTGCGATGACCACATTATTGTCCTCCTCCTTGGTTGTTCTAGGCTTAGCCTTTATCTTTGGCTACTGCAGTTGCAGTCACAATTCACAGAGGTTGACTCACAGCTATTACGCAGTACCGCATGATATCGGAGCGCTTTTGATACTCCATCATGATCGTTGCCTGATCATGCCGCCTAATTTCATCAAGACACTGACTCATCGTATTTATATAAATGTTTTGAGACCCCTTTAACAGGATCTACTGGTAATTAACTGCCTTTGCCAAACGTATTTGCAAGGAGATGAGGGTTTGTGCAAACATATTTGCAGTAGTGGACCACTATCAAAAGTATGCTCTATCGATCTATATCACTCCACTACCCAGGCCACCCCCGGCCAGTCCAACAGAAACCATCCGAGCGTTGGCCCTGAGTGGCCATCGGAATTTACCATCCTTTCAGGGTAAATCCACAGTTCAAACATATTTCAAAACTTTCAATCCAGAAATCCTGAGGAGATCCTGTTTTTGAAGGCAGGATTTCCTCTTGGCTTAGGAGTTCCATCACCTTCCGTAGGTTTCCACAGGTTTTTCCACAGCTTCCCCCGGTTCCATGAAGGTCACAACGTTCCGCCACAGCACGGAGAATCGCGGAGGATGCCGCGGGGCAGGCGGGGTGGCTCAAACACTCAGTTGTGGCATGTGAAAATCATTGGAAAATCATGGGAATATCCTCTACAAATTGGGGTTTATATATTATATGTTCTTTAGTGTTATAGATATTATATTATATATATATATATATTGTATTGATGGTAAATTGTTGAGGATCAAATTAGTGATGGTTTATTTCTTGCATAGATTGGCATAAATGATACATTCTATTGAAGAGTTTGACCTCTTTTGAGCATGACAATGGAACAGGGAAATGAACTCAATACTACAGTAATGACCCATGGCTAATTAGCAGCACATTTCTGGTGGTTACTACTGGGGCTCAATACCATCAATGATTAGCCATTAGAAATCTGGTGACACACTAAGAATGGTGGTTTAGTCAAACTTACAGTAATGGATGTATTACAAAATGCTCAAAGTGGCTTAATGTGGTAAACCCAATCCCATAAACCCCCAAACTTTGATGATTGATACCCACTCATTTCTAAGGAGGGCGATGGTTTGTTGGCTTGGGTTTGTAATCTATCTGTATGTACACAAGTCACAAATCTTTATATGCATCTGTTTGCGATGTATTGATAACGTGTATTCGTTTTGTTTGGTGCGTTCAAGTACTTTATGCTTGTCGTTTGCTGATCTTTGAACTTGGCGATTTTTTGGACATCTGAGTCTGAAAATGGGGTACCCCCAATTGGTTGGTCACCATTCTCCCTCTTAGAATATGGCGGTTGAGATGGGTACCTTCAGACACAGCCATGTACAAAGAAGCTGGAGATCAAGAATCATCAGTTTTCTCAGAACCTTCTTGGCTGAACTGCTTCATCTTTCAGGGGATTTCCTTTCAGTTTTTACGGAATCACCATTTTTCTTCGCTTTTGAAACTAGTGTGTATTCATGTATTAGCAAACTTTATCTGATCATGATCCAGATCAAGCCAAGAAACGTAGCGGGATACTCTTACCAATCATATTTAAGTGCCCAAAAACCTATATACGCATACATTTATTAAATTAGGTGGGAGGGGGGGATCCCCAAGTCACCATAGGTTTCAATGCTAAACTGATCTAATGACTTGGATGATGATTTGGGGTACCCCAATCATTTCAAAAATAATTCCAACATTAGTAGATAATCATTAGTCATTAGTTCTAATGATGAAAACCCATGTCATAATGATGGGTTTTACTATTGATGTTTTTTTTCCTAATGAGATGACTGTGCGTTATTGCAATTTTTGGTTCTTATTGTAGTATGATTTGTTTTCATTATTCATCAACCATAGATTTTGAAATATAGTTTTCTTTGTTTGTCATTATTTTAGTCTCATTATTTATACTGGTAGTGTCATTTACCCATAGTGACTTGGGGACCACCCATGGATCTTCCCGAAAGCTCCGTGATTGCAAGGCCATGATCTTCATCATGGTGAGTTGTTTGACTGAACGCTCCACACCCTCGGAGGTGTGACCTTCGTTGCAAGGGTTTTAAGGAGGGCACCAGCATCAAATTTTTATTTACATATGCGATACAATATATATATAGTGATGTACATATCAAAATGGGGATTTGATCAAGAGAACATGCTGGCGTGGATTCAACAAATCCAAGCAGGATTTTAGGGTCAACAGAACGCGGATTTGTCAATACTTGTGTGCGCCAAACAAGGGATAGGTAACATAGATACTAAAGGGTCAGCCATTCACATTTGGAGGCAAACGACTAAGGACTGACCCAACAAGACTGATGGATAGTCATAGATTCATACTAAGAATGACCCGAGCCATCAAAAATACCTGAGTGATTGGATATCACAACCCATAATCGGGGATGCCTATCAACCAGTAAAGTGGAATTTGATAGGTGTATTTTTGTGGCTCACCTAGAAGTAAACACTCTATATACATCTTGAGTTGCGCAAAGGTGCAGGTGCAGCACCATTTGTCAGAGTCAACCTGCATGGCTGGTTTCTGGATCCATTTCAAGCCGTGAATATCCACAAACGAAGAAACTCAGAAATCGAATGAAATCACATACAGTAGAATGAAATGCATTTTTTTTTTTAAAGAAGAAAGGATGTAAAAGTTTCCCCATCGACATCCTTCCTTTTTCGCCATCTCCATTTCCGGCCCGTTGTGATTTCCCGGCGCAGGTGTTCCTGCCAAGCAGTCGTGAGGAACGCCTGGCTGCACAGGTCATGGTGGGACCTGGTGGGGCAGAAGGAACCATTATTCGTGGAAAAACACTTTGGGATAATTACATACCAGTAGTTCCCGCACGAGGCGGGGCGGAAGTTGCCTTTTGGATATACTATAAGACCTTTTTCATCTATAGAACTTGCTTGCGCCGTGCGTGAGCC